>JACEEZ010017129.1:600000-615000 GCA_016584305.1 Chionoecetes opilio
ATGGTAGTCATATTACAGTAGAAATTACGTTCTGGGCCTCAAGGGGTTAGGCCCATCTTCTTATTGACTCCTTATCATCTACACACAGTACACAGCCCTTCCTTAAAATACTAAAAATACTAAACATACTAAAAATACAAAAAATACTACACTAAATACTAAATATTATACTTAATAATATACTAAATACTATACTAAAAATACAGTTGACACCCAGGATAAACCAATACTATTTTTAAAACCTCCCTGTGTATATTTAACATTATTCATATATAATAATAATAATTACTATTATTTAGTTTTACCCGAAGGTATAGACAGCAAAACACACACACACACAAAAACCCCACATAACGTAGGCTACATACATATCTGGAAACGAACTTTAGTACTTATAGAATAAAATTTTAGATAAGATAATGATAAAATAAGGGACTACTAAAAACCTCGAACTTCTCTTCTCTCTCCCGCAGTCCTGAACGAGCTTGACGGTCTGTCCCGCGACGCCGTGGTGGCCAAGTACCGGTCTGTGGGGCACGCCGTGAGGGTGCGAGAGGGCGCCGCCTCGGCCCTCCACTACCTGAGAACCTCGCGGCCCCACTCCATCAAGTGCGTCACCTCGCAGGGCTCCGTGCTTTCCTCCACCTTCTTCACCTCGGAGATGGACTTGCCGGTGAGCTTTGTTTATCTGCTGGTGTTGTCTGGTGGTGGTGTTGTCTGTGTGTGTGTGTGTGTGTGTGTGTGTGTGTGTGTGTGTGTGTGTGTGTGTGTGTGTGTGTGTGTGTGTGTGTGTGTGTTGGTTGTGGTGTTGGTTTGTTGTGTGCATGGTGTCAGGAGGAAGGGGGGTTGTTGTGTAAAGTTACAGTGTCCAGTCTCTCTCTCTTTCTCTGTCTCTCTCTCTCTGTCTCTCTGTCTCTCTGTCTCTCTCTCCTCCTCTCTCTCTCTCTCTCTCTCTCTCTCTCTCTCTCTCTCTCTCTCTCACACACCCACACACACACACCACACCACCACAGCACACGCACACGCACGCACGCACGCACGCACCCACCCACCCACCCACCCACCCACCCACCCACCCACCCACCCACCCACCCACCCACCCACCCACCCACCCACCCACACACACACACACACACACACACACACACACACACACACACACACACACACACACACACACACACACACACACACACACACACACACACACACACACACACACACACACACACACAACCCCCCTTCTTCGTTGATTCGCCTTTTTGTCAGTCGGTTTCATGGCTGTCTCCTCCCCTTCCTCCACCTTCATTTTAGTGCTTTGCCTTCTCCTGGGACCTCCTTCAATACCACCCCCACACACTTCTCTTTCTTCTCTCTCTTCTCCTCTCTCTCTCTCTCTCTCTCTCTCTCTCTCTCTCTCTTCTCTCTCTCTCTCTCTCTCTCTCTCTCTCTCTCTCTCTCTCTCTCTCCTCTCTCTCTCTCTCCTCTCTCTCTCTCTCTCTCTCTCTCTCTCTCTCTCTCTCTCTCTCTCTCGTCGTTTATACCCTCCCCTCCCCTCCCCTCCCTATCCTTCCTTTGATGCCTCAGAAGGACGCTTGTAACTCACTGCTTCGGGTCCGAGTCGAATCCTTTGAGGCATTTCGACACTTTTTATCACACCGAATTGAGGATTTGTGGGTAAAATACACTGACATACACGGCAGGGGGGGGGCTGTGTTATGGCCTCCGCTGAGTCACCTCCCTTGACCTGCGTTGGGGGAGAGGTTGGAGGTGAAGGGGAGGGGGAGGGGAGAGGAGGAGGTTAGAGGAGGAGGTTGGGGAGGGTAGGAAGTAGCTTTACACTTCCCCCACATTTGGCTTCCTTGGTATCTCATGTTGAATTTTCTCCTCCTCTTCCTCTTCTTCTTCCTCCTCCTCTTCCTATTATTCTTCTTCCTCCTCCTCTTCCTATTCTTCTTCCTCCTCCTCTTCCTATTCTTCCTCCTCCTCCTCCTCCTCCTCCTCCTCCTCCTCCTCCTCCTCCTCCTCCTATGTAAAATCCTCCTTCTCTTTCTCCTCCTCCTCCTCCTCCTCCTCCTCCTCCTCTTCTTCTTCTTCTTCTTCTTCTTCTTCTCTTCTTCTTCTTCTTCTTCTTCTTCTCTCTCTTCTTCTCCTTCTTCTTCTTCTTCTTCCTTCCTCCTCCTCCTCCTCCTCCTCTCCTCCTCCTCCTCCTCCTCCTCCTCCTCCTCCTCCTCTCCTCCTCCTCCTCCTCCTCCTCCTCCTCTCCTCCTCCTCCTCCTCCTCCTCCTCCTCCTCTCTTCTTCTTCTTCTCTTCTTCTTCTCTTCTTCTCTCTTCTTCTTCTTCTCTCTTCTCTTCTCCTCCCTCCTCTCCTCCTCCCTCCCCTCCTCCTCCTCCCCTCCTCCTCCCTCTCCTCCTCTCCTCCTCCTCCTCCTCTCTCCTCCTCTCTCCTCCTTTGCCCTGCATACTGATAGGGTCAGCTATTGGCTATTGTGAAGGCGAAGGGGGGCGGACGCGTTTATGTAGATAGACGAGAGAGAGAGAGAGAGAGAGAGAGAGAGAGAGAGAGAGAGAGAGAGAGAGAGAGAGAGAGAGAGAGAATTTTTGAAGGAAATGCCAAATAGATAAGGAGAGTAATGGAAGTAAAATATGACAAAAGTGTAGGAGACAATTATTACCTTTATACACGTATTATTATTATTATTATTTGTATTATTGTCATTATTATTATTGTAGTGTTAGTCTTTTGAATCATACATTTCACAATCTATCTTTCGCTCACACAACCACCACCATCTGAACACCGTCCTTTTCCTCTAGATCTAGAAGTTAGAAATTAATTCTTTAGATCGTCAGTTAATCTTGCTTTTTCTTCCTTAGGATTCCACTAACGACGACAAAATCCTCTCCTGCTGCGTCCACTTCTGCAGCGACTCCACCCAAAGGCGCCCCATTCGAGGTGAGTGAGTGGAGGGTGATGGCTGGGTGGGGGCGTTTGGGGAAGGGCCTTGGAGGGGGGGTATGGTGGAATAGGGGACGTGATATTGTGGAGGGGAGAAGTGTGTGAAGTGTCTACCCCAATGAAAGGTAATGGTCACGCAGCGCTGTCCTCTTTCCCCCTCTTCCCCCTTCTCCCCCTCTACCCCCTCCTCCTCCTCCTCCTCCTCCTCCTCCCCTCCTCCTCCTCCTCCTCCTCCTCCTCCTCCTCCTCCTCCTCCTCCTCCTCCTCCTCCTCCTCCTCCTCCTCCTCCTCCTCCTCCTCCTCCTCCTGGTTTTATGGTTATGCCGTGGGTTTCAATGTCCATATGCAGGGTCAGACCACCTTCCAAGTTCCCGCCCTTTCTCTACCTATCGATTTGTGTCCATATCCATGCCTTGTCCTGGCGGTGTAAGTACCCTGTTTGTGTGTATGCTTCCCCTGCGTCACCTTGCACCTGTCGTATCCTTGCTGTTCCCCCTGCCATGATCCCCTGTCACGGACCCCCTGTTGTTGTCCCCTTCCCATGGTTACTTTGCGCGCTGCTTCCCTCTCGTAACCTCTCTTTCGGTGTCCTCCCCCCCCCCCCCCAAGACGCGGCACTCCTATAGTGTAAGGATCTTCGTGACGACGGGGGTTCTTGCGGGTCCGTCTGGTCTCTGCTTGTGTGTGTGTGTGTGTGTGTGTGTAATCAGGACGAAGCGGCGGGAGGGTTCACACCGCCGCCCTGTTGTTGCTCTTGCCGCTCCAACAATGTCAGTCTGCTTCCTGCCGATATTTACTTGCACCTCCTCCTTCTCCTCTTCCTCCTCCTCCTCCTCCTCCTCCGTTCCTATTCTCTTTAGGGACATGGTATCATTTTCCAACTGTTTTCTTACAAGTAGTTGATAGTTAGTAGTATGTAGTTCAGCAGATACCCTCGCTATGGACCAATAGGTCTCCTGGTGTCTGTTATTCCTATGTAAAAAATCCTATGTAATCCTCCTCCTCCTCCTCCTCCTCCTCCTCCTCCTCCTCCTCCTCCTCCTCCTCCTCTCCTCCTCCTCCTCCTCCTCCTCCTGCTTTCGCTCTGTTCTTCTTGGAACTAGGAACTTATCTTAGCAGTACCGCGCCGAGCTATCTTTTGGGTACGTCCGGCCAGTCTTGGGAGAGATGTGAGTCTTGCCGCCCGATGCTGGAAAACTCGTCTATAAGTGGTGGCTTATAGGGTATGTTGTGTACTTACCCATGCATGTAATGTTCCTCCCTTAACTCTGTGCATTCCCAGACGCTGCGTGCTCTCTGTGGGGTCAGGAGCAAATGTACCCTCGGGATGAACTGATTCTTGCTTGAGTGCATGGGGAGGGTTTGAGGCGAGGCGGGCTGGCTGGCTGGCAGACGTTACAGTAACACGCCATGGCGATGATGTTGCATGACGCGCTATACTAATTATTACCATTAAGGGATTAGTTGTTGTGGGTCGCATCGTATCGTACATAATGCTGTGGTGGTCTTACTGTGGTGCATGTAATGATACTGTACTGTGCCGCCGGGGTTTTGAGGAGACATGATGCGCCGCTGCCCTCTGATGACCATCTTGATGTGTCCTGTGAGTCAGTGCCCTCAGAGGTCACGGCAATCCTCCGGTCATGTTTCTATCATCGGCTTTTTTTTTTCTCTTTTTTCTCCGGAGCTCTCTTGTCCTTCATCACAGCGATGTTGTCTGCGCTGGGCTTCTGTACGTAGCTGCGCTGTAAGCCTTCCCCCCCCGGCCATCGACATGCCGTCTGTCGGCACGCCTCCACACCAAAGCCGCCGCCAATGCTAATAATAGTAGCTGCCGAGACGCCGCCGCCACACACGAGTCTTACGTCGGTCACAGATAAATGCTCTATGTATACTGAGTAAAGCTTGCTGTTGTCCCTTCAAGGCTCACATGTTGAAGAGTCTCGGCGTCAGAGGAGCTTCGTGTGATCCTGGGTACCAAGACGCTCCGAGCCAGGATCAAAGAGATGACCCTGCTCCGAGCTACCCTTGACGCCATGTCGCACTTCACATTCCCTGTGCACCATGGTGTGGAGGCGACGATAGTAATCCTATTCATCTCTAAGCGTTTACGCGAGTCCCTCGTCTGAAGTGATAGTAATAAACAGCTGTATAGGAAATGCAGTAGTACTAGCAGTAGTAATTAATACCTTCCCATGATTCTGTGTTCCCGCAGTGGGCGTGCGGCGGCTGTACCGGGAAGTTGTGCTGCTGACGGAAGATCGCAACCTGAGGGTGAAGGCCCACGCCCTTGACGTGCCCGTCAGGGACCTGCTTGACTTCGCACGGTGGGCGGGCGTGAGGTGAGCACGGTGCCGCCTGCCCACTGACACTCATCCACCGCTGCTTACGTCACCCAGTGTCGCCAAGACTCCTTCATGGGTGAGTAGCATTCCACGATCTCCCCCATACACTTCCCTCACTCTTTTCCTTCCCCTCTTCTATAACGGGGGTTATATATTTCTATAACCCTTCTCTCATCTTCTCTCGGTAGATCTTGTTGAAGGAGATGGAAATAACACTGATCAGTACAGTGTGTTGAATAGGAGGATGGGGTCCAGTATGACCCCTGATGACTGGAAGGAGCCCTTCGCTGTGATGCTCAGCGAGTCGCTGCGGGGTTGTTGCAGGTCGGATGAGGGAAAGGACAGAGTTAGGCGTCGTGCCCCGCAACCATGGGCTCATTCTGGTGACCCTCAGCACACCGCCGCCGCCGCCGCCGCCAGGAAGCATCATCGTCGGGTTCAAAGTTCATCTTTAATACATGCACTGCACCTCATTGTAGCTCGACTAAACGTTTTATTTTTTCCTGTCCTGCCGCAACGAAGTAACACAGTTTGCTTGAATGTTGGTGTTGACGTCACGTCCGCCCACCGCCACACCGCCCCGAGGCCAGACAGCGTGCCGCCGGGGCGAGGCGTGGCGGGGCTTTAGGGGCAACGGCAGTCAAGTACTTACTTACCTCCATCCGCCGCGCTATTTATTATTATTACTAAGCTGGTAATGCTGCTAGTGTTTCGAAAGTGCAAAAAACGGAAAAAAAGTAATATATTTTTTTAAGTTAGGAAAGTTGATTATTTCCTGAATAAAATCTGAAATTCTTTTACGGCATAATTTGTACATAATAGTTTGAATAAAAAAATGTTCACCTCCTTTGTGTCTGAACTTTTATTTGACTTATGCCTTCGTAAAAGAGAGAGAGAGAGAGAGAGAGAGAGAGAGAGAGAGAGAGAGACGCTACAAAAAACTAGAATATTGCTTACGACATAGCAGGAAACGAAGACGAAGATGGCAAAGAAGTCGACGAAGACACAGACGGTGGTGAAGGAGGTGAAGTAGGAGGCAGGCAGAGACAGTAATGAGGGCGGCGTATGCGAGGCGCACTGTTTACCCAGGAGCGTCGGGCGTGCGTTCGTGAATACAACTTGGATGACTCGCCCCGTCTGTTTGCCGGATGTCGGGGTGTTTGGCCGCCTATCACAAGTTTTTAAGGGGAGGATAAAGGCAGTCTCGGAAGGCACTCAGGGATAATGGCCGCGTTATGCCTCCCTGCGGATGACTCACAGTGACGAGTGGGGCGTTACGGGGTGGCTGGTAAAAGATGTGCCCTTACAAAGTCTGGCGGTATAGGTGATTGCCCGACGGTCCGACTCCACTGTCCTGCTTGCCTGTGATTCATCAGTACCGCGCCGCCGCCTCCTTCAAAGGGGCGGCGAGGGTGAGGGTGATTGACCTGCTGCATGCCCTGATGTCCTGATTCATCCCCCCCTGTGACTCCTGCCTGCGGTGGGGTGAGTGAGGGGTGTGAAGCTCCTGAAGAAATAGTGGAGTTTTTTTTACAAGTTTGAGGTGCAAGGAGATGATGTACAATAATGGCAACACAGTAATAATAAAATGACGTCCATAAAATAATCAGACATTAATAATAAGACAATGTAGAATAAGTGGTAAGGACAAAGGAGTAGTGTTGAAGGCAGGGTGTGAAGGATGTGCGTGGGAGTGGAAAGGAACGAAGATGGAGGCGTGGGAAAAGGCAGTGAATTCTTAAAGCAAAGAGGATATTGTGTTATTGGAGTTCGTGTGTGTGGGGGGGCGAGGTGTGTGTGTGGGAGAGAGGTTTCATAATGGTCTTGAGGTGGAGTAAGAGAGGTGTGCTTTTTTTTTCCATCACGCATTCACTCTCCATTCGTATTCATTCATTCAGTGCTGCTTGCATTTTATTTCGTGCGTGTATAATTAACTTTGTTTCGTCCTTTAACGCATCGATGATTGTCTAGTGAACAGTCATTGTTTTGTCTTTACACCACTCATAGGCTGATTGCACTCTTTGTTATTTATCGACTCATCAGTGATTTTCATTACATTTATATTCATCTATCTTTCTATATATCTGTTTACCTATCTAGCTATTTACCTATCTACATATCTCTGAATACAAGCAGTCTCTATAAACATTTGTCCTATGTAACTACTCATTAGTGCTTTTCGTTATTTTCATATTAATTTATCTTTATATATCTGTGTATCTGTTTACCTATCTATCTACCTATTTATCTTCCTACATATCTCTAAATACAAGCACAGTCTCTATAAATACTAAGCGTGGGACCCGAGACAAGTAGTTCACTCCTTCGTAGTATTTGCATTGCTAATCATTATTAATATTCATCTTATTGTAACCCTTTGAATTGCTTTGTTTGCGCTGCTTACACGCTCCGTCAATCACGATAACATCTTTATTCATAACTCCTTTAATTGCTACTTCTCGGCCCTCTTTAGTATTCATATCGACTACTCTTTATCATTCTATCTAGGTGTTGTATTTATCAGCCGGCTCTCATAACTTAACCGTGTTGCCTGATGGTGTTGCCGTAAACAAAGGCGTCCGGAAATCATTTAATTGGTTGGCCTAACAATATAACAAATGAGTTGGCATCATTTTAATAGAAAGCTTCACCGTGTACATATTACGCTATTGTTGCGTCTACATTAGGTACTTACTACGTGATATTTGCCTACAAAGAACATTAAACCTATACACATCCTACGGTACAGTGAAATCGTTACTAAAAGTTTTTTAATTGGTTGGTATAACTTACATAAGCTTTGAACAATATTCGTGTTCATACAGAACTTAGCTACCGTAGATAACAGTGAAGTCGCCACTGCAGTGAAGTCGCCAGGTGCCAAATATTACGAATTATAGCATCACTACTGATTTTTATGTGCCACTGAAGATGTTACACAGTAGTTTATATCATGATTGTATAATCTACCCTGTTTCAGCGTTGTTTTATGCTTTGTAGCTGCAAATGCAACTGTTGCGCATTTTGCTTCTCACGTTTTTCTTCGCGCGATGACAGACAGTAAACAGTAGCTTTTCGGGCGACAGGACGCAGACTTGCCAGATCTTTCAAACTTGAATAGAATTTATTTTCACGTTGGCAGAGGAATTTTTATATATCCAAACATCTTCCGCAGCTAATATACATAGAGACTTGTTTTACTTTACCTCTAATTTCCCTGAATTCCCCAGAGTGGCGACTCAACTGTTGGGTTAAAATACTAGCTGGCGACTTTACTGTAGTAGGTATAGTGAGGTCGCCACTCGGTTTTATTTTTGTCATTTGTTCATTTATAGCCCTAATATGACACAGATGAAGACACAAAATGACACAGACTTTCCAGATAGCCCCTTCTAACTTTCCTGAAATCATGGATGTAGAAATTTAAGTATTAACGCCACCACACGTCTGTAAATAACAAAGAAACGTTGAACTGACGACTTCACTGTTATCTACGGTAGTGTTTTAAAGCATTTGGAGTCGTCATCAGTAGTGAACAGCGGCTCGGAGCAGCGCGACGGGAGCAAGAGATGGAGGCAGAGATCGCGGGGCTAACAACTTATCAAAGAAAATGAGCAGCGAGCAGGCAGGGGGTATTAATATAAACCACAAATCTTACCACTAACCAATTAATTCTCATTTTAAGTCCCTGTACTATTATTGTAACTGTGTCTGTATGTGAAGATTCAGTACCCTTTTTCATGCTTCCCATTAGATTTGTTGTCCCCGCGTTCTCTCTGACTCTCTCAAGCACCGCGCAACCTAGTATGTGTTAACAATGTGTTCGCTGTGTCATTAATCCCGTCTCCTGGCCGTCCCTCGCTCCCTATGGACCCGCCGCTCGTCAGGGTGAGTTATGAGTGTTTGCTGATCACAGTGGGAGGGCGAGGAGGTGTGACAGACTTGGGGGGAGGCCATGAACAGCGATAATTAAGTGTGGCAGTAAGCAGGCGTGGGTGGGTGGGGAAGGCGGGTGAGGGGGAAACATGGGGTGACGCAGACGCAGACGCCTTCCCCGCTATGCCTGCCATCCCTCCCTGCCTTCCCCGCCTGCCATCCCTGCCTGTCTTCCCTCCCTGCTTGCATCACCCTCACCTCACTACTCGCCCACCTACTGCGATCCAATTTGTTTTCTCACTTTCATTTTATGCTGGGCTGGTTAAATAGGGTCTCTAATGTCTTACATGTACTATATACACGTATGTACAAGTAGCTATTTCTATATTTCTTTATAAGTTACCTATCTTGATATGTTGTTTCTGCCTCATGTGTTCACTGTATTTGTATTATTAACCTCACCTCTTCTCGGGTAAACATTTTTCACGCGCCGCATCATTTTAATTAATACTTCACCTATTGTTTTCCCCGCGAGTCCCTACATACATACGTACACCTTTATATTATACTAGCCGCAAAGCCGCCCTCCGGGCGGACTTTTTGGCTAGCTCCTGCGGAGGGCTATTGGTGGGCCTTCGGCCCACCACCTGTGTTTGGTGGGCCTTCGGCCCACCAAACATGGACTCTCCAGATAGCCCCTTCTAACTTTCCTGAAATCATGGATGTAGAAATGTATGTATTCCCCCCACCCATTCACTCACCCATTACCCATCACCCCCCACCCATTCACTCACCCATTACCCATCACCCCCCACCCATTCACTCACCCATTACCCATCACCCCCCACCTATTCACTCACCCCATACTCACCCCCTCACTCACCATACACCCCCCACCCATTCACTCACCCATTACCCATCACCCCCACCCATTCACTCACCCATTACCCATCACCACACACCCATTCACTCACCCATTACCCATCACCCCCCACCATCCCTCACCCATCACCCATCACCCCCAACCATCACCCCCCACCCATTCCTCAACCATCACCCCACACCCATTACCCATCGCCCCACCCATTCACTCACCCATTACCCATCCTCTACATCAAGGCTTCCTCAATTCTCGCAACCCACTTTTGTTTTCACAATTCTCGCTAATAGGCTGCTAAAAAAAAAAAAAAAAATGTGATCGGATCATCTCATAAGTGGGCTTATGACCTTCCCCTGGTCAACCTGATTCCAAAAATGTACCATATGAGGTGTTTGCGCCACGGGGGGCGGAACCTATACCACACACACACACAGACAGACAGACACACTTTCGCTTATATTATTATAGATTTCTACCATTCTTTTTGAGGGATGAAATTTTGATGTTATGTTTCTACTATTCTATTTGAGGGAGGCAATGTCATTATTTCGTCCTCCGATGAAGCACCAGGTTGATGAAGCGTCATCACACCTGGGGAAGGGTGAGAAGCACTCAGCCGCTTTACCACAGTGGGTTACCTCCGCTGAACAACACTTTTCACGAGTACGTAACAATTATTGAGGCCAGATAATTGCTTCTCCGAGTCTCACAACACTGTGGGAACGATGAGTGCGTGTTGACATCATGGCGTGGTGGTGGTGGTAGTAGTGGTAGTGGCGAGCTGATGGTGGTGGTGGTGGTAGTGGTGGCGACTATAATAAATTTATAGCTGGTGGTAGTGGTGGCGACTAGCTGGTGGTGGTGGTGGTGGTGACAAACTCTGCTGTCAAAAGCCTGTCATGTGTGTTCACTGGATACATTAAAGCCCTGGACGTGATGGGAGGGAGGATATCACGTGTATTCATTTATGCATGCTGATTTGTTTCTTTATTTGAATTGTTATAAAAAAAAATGTTACCTGGAGAACGCATAACTCTGGTCCCATCAATCATTTTTTTGCCCTTCTCCCATCCCTGTCCTCGCCACTCCTTCATCTTTCAACACATCCCTGCTCCTATCCCTCTCTACCCTCCTCCCAGTCCTATCCTCGCCACCGCCCTCACATACCGTCACCTCCCTGCTTTATCCACTACCCTCTCTCTCTCTCTCTTTCCCCTTCCTTCTTTACTGCCTATCCTTATTTTCACTCTACCCTTCACATACCTTTACCTCCCTGTTTTATGCACTACCCTTTCTCTCTTTATCCTTCCTTCCCCACTGCCTATCCGATCCTTCACCCCTACTCAAGGCGGCTCAGCATCAGAGATCATGACTCAGGTGGTCGGGTCTCGGGCGGCGCGTCACTCAGTGGATAAAGTAGCGTTCTCTGTAACCCTATCAAGGCGGGACGACCCTTAATTGATTAGCCTGGAGGAGGGACATTATCCTACTTCCCTGCCACCTACACCCCCTCTCCCCCCCCCCTCCAACACCTATAGTCTCATTTTCCTCCATCCACCCTCTCCTCACTAACTACTAATTAACTCAACTAACTAACTACCACTCCTAACTACTCGTTCTCTCTCCCTTTCACTCTCGCCGCCCTTCCTCCTTCATAATCTCGTCTACCCTTATGCCACATCTACATTCTCGTTTTCCTCCATCTACCCTCTCCTCACTAACTACTCGTTCTCTCTCCCCTTCACCACCCACCCACTCGCTACCACCACCCACCCACCATCCACTCATCACCCACCCAACATCCACCACGCACTCGCCACCATCACCACCCACACACAACCCACTCGCAACCACCACCCACTCCTCCACCTACCCACTCGCCATCACCACCTACCCACCCCCCACTCCACCACCCACTCCTCCACCATCCATTAAGCCGGCGTTCAGGAGGTGCACAGTTACATGAGGCGTCTCACAGTTACTCGAAATTGCCCAATTCGGAAATTAACCGCCACGGAGACCAATTGTAGTAGTGCCTGGGGGCGGAGAGTGTCGAGGAGGAATGTGAGCTACGGCTTGGAGGCCTAGTAGTGGGGAGGAGGAAGGGTGGAGGGCCAGGGCGGAGGGAAGGGTGGAGTGGCATTAGGGTAGATGATGGGGGAGGAAGGGGTGGCGCTGGCATGAAACTTGGGGCAGTGACTGGGAGTTTTAATAATTAGCACTTTAGCAGGAAGGTACTCGTCCTAATGTTATGTACTATAGATAGATAAGGCAAACAGGCGTTGAGGATGTATGTGTAATCAGTAGTTGAAATGATGGGGATGGAAGGGGTGGCGGTAGCATGAATTCTTGGGGCAGTGATTTGTTTTAATGATTAGCAGGATGGTACTCGTCCTACTGTTATGTCCAAAGAGCATTTGAAGGAGAAAGGCATTGAGGCTATGTGTAATCAGTATTGTCTATAATGACGCTGCCGGACAAAGGTGTGAGGGCGCTGAGGGGAGGAAGGGCGCCAGTGTTATTAGTGGGTCTGGATCCTCTCATGTTTGTGTTGTTCAGGTCCACCATTTTTTTCCTCGTAGACGTGATGGATGTCAACAAAAAAGGGACAATCTCAACCCCATTATAGACTCATTTTCCCAGCAACTCCCCAGAAACATAAAGGAATGGGATTTTTTTTAAGGTGACCCGTGAGAGGATGCCCCGGGCTCCCCCCCCCCCCCCTTCCAACCCTAAGGGCCAATCACAAACCCTAACACTCCAGTTTCCTATGATAAAAAAAGATTCTAGATTCTCCTGCGGCAGTATACCTGTGCTATTAATCGAAATTGATGAGCCTACACTTTTATAGCTGTGTGTGTGTGTGCGTGCGTGCGCGTGCGTGCGTGCAAGAGAGAGATAATAGGTTTTTTGTCTTCGTTTGAGGTTTAGTGATGAAGTCCCAATGTACACACAGTCAGTGTGTGTGTGTGTGTGTGTGTGTGTTTGCCAGTGTGTTAAACATTTAGGGATAAATCTAATTCTTAGAAATTAATTATGCTTAATTGACATATTATTAATTAAGTTCAGCGTACAATCTGGATGGTTGTGGTGGTGGTTGTGCAAAAGGCGATGATGTATTTGTGTTGAACGATGCAGTAAAAAGGACCGGGGGAGGAGGAGGTAGAAGAGAGGGAAAAGGCGACGGTAGAAGGGGAAAAGACTGAGAAGGAAGGGAGGAGGAAGAAAGTTAAAGAAGTAGGAAAAAGAGAGAGGAACAAGAAGCGACGAAAACAAATGGAAGAGGACAAGGAGTACAAAAGAAATAGGACGAATTAAATAAAAAAAAAATTAAATAGATAAAAACAAAGAAAGGGACAAAAAGAGACGAAAAATAGTAGAAGAGGGCGAGGAGAAGAAAGAAAAAGGACGTCTAAAAAAATTAAAATATATAATACACAGGAAAGATGACGAGTAAGGGACGAAGCAGAAGATCAAGCAGCTACAGAATACTAGTAGAGGTAAAATGGGAGGAGGAAGAAAGAAAAAAGACGAATAAATGTGCAGGAAAAATAACAAGTATTGGACGAAGGAGAAAAATGAAGCAACTACAGAATACGAGTAGAGGTAAAACGGGAGGAGCAGGTATAGAGGAGGAGGGGAGGAGGGAAGAGGATAAGGCAGACAGGACAGGGCCGGGCAGGGCGGTGCAGGGTTGGGGAGTGAATGGCGTGCCTCTCCCCCAAATAAGAGCCTGGCTTGTGATCGTGCCAAGACAGAGCAAACAGGTCCTGGGGGGTCAGAGGGTGTCACACGGGGCCGCGGTAGCCTAGGGAGAAGGAAGGGGTGTTCAGGGGGGTTGAAGGACAGGAAGGAAGGGAGGTCAAAAGGGGACCCGTTTTTTCTTCTATATTTCAATTTTCTTTTGGTTGCTGTTTTTGATTTTTTTTGGGTAACATTTCTTGTCTATTTGGTTGTTGAGGTACTGGCACTAAATAGTAAGTAGGGCGTCCGTTCAGCCTGTTTTTTATGCTAGTTATATCATTCTTTCAGCCATAGATCTATCCTATACATTTGGCAAACATATACATTTATAATTAAGTCTAAAGTAACCACATGTAAAGCTGATTAACCAATATAAAAAAAAGAGTGTGTCTCTTATGAAAGGGCGCCACTACGTCTCTGTGTCGAGGAAGAAGAGGAGGAAGGAGGGAGAGGAGGAGGAGAAGGAAGGAAGGAAGGAGAGGAGGAGGAGAAGGAAGGAAGGAAGGAAGGAAGGAAGGAAGGAAGGAAGGAAGGAAGGAGGAAGGAAGGAAGGAGTGGAGTGGAGTTGGAGTGTCGAGGAAGAGGGAAGAGGAAAAGGAGGAGGAGGAAGAGGAAGGAGGAAGAGGAAGAGGAAGGATAGTGGAGTGATCTGTTAGGTGGAGACGATTATAATATTTAGGTATGTGGAAGAGATAAGCAAAAGAGGAAAGGTGTGGCTGAGGTGTAAGGGATTTGTGGGTAGTTACTTGTGGTAATGGATCTAAGTACTGTGACGGGAGGAGGAAGGGAGGTGGAGGGGGTGTATAAATTGGCACATCTTTAGTGCTAGAAAATATGTGCTTACGGGAGGCGTAAAGATGTGATATGTGTGTGTGTGTGTGAGAGAGAGAGAGAGAGAGAGAGAGAGAGAGAGAGAGAGAGAGAGAGAGAGAGAGAGAGAGAGAGAGAGAGAGAGAGAGAAAAGAAAACACCATGCATCAATCCTCAAATATAACTAAGAAGGAAAGATCAGAAAAATAAAAATAAAAATGAATAAAAATCACGTGACAAAGAAGGTGAATTCAAAGGTAAACAAACGATGTATTAGGTAAGAGGGAAAGGGAAGAAGAGGAAGAGTAAGAGGAGGAGGAGGAGGAGGAGGAGGAGGAGGAGGAGGAGGAGGAGGAAGGGGCAGATAACCTCGTCTTTCACCCAC
>JACEEZ010017129.1:620000-627500 GCA_016584305.1 Chionoecetes opilio
GTAAGACCCGTGACCCATTTCTGCGTGTGTGTGTGTGTGTGTGTGTGTGTGTCCATTTGTCTCTATGTCCCTGGCCTCTTCAATACACACACACACTCACTTTTCCCTCAAGGTAGACTCTTTATGTAGGGATTTTTTATATTTTTTTAACCACTACCTCACCGAAAAAAGTTGCAAAATATCGGTGGAGGCGAGAGTGTCGGGTGTGTGTGTGCCTCGGGAATACTCTCGGCTTTCATCCGTTGCCCCTTGACCTGTTACGCCCAGAGGCTCAAGTGGCACATCATGGCATTGTGCTACTTGTCCTTTCCCGTCCAGGTCCTGTGTCTCGCTTGCCTCATCTCAAAACATTGGTACACACACCACACACACACACACACACACACACACACACACACACACACACACACACACACACACACACACACACACACACACACACACACATACATACATACATAGTTGTCTTTGCTTATTTTTCCCTGCCCGTTAGCTCATCTGTTTGCATCGTCCACTTGAGGTGTTTGCTCGTCATTATAATCGCTTGTTCGTCTGCCTATAGTCACCTCCACCCCCTCTTACTGCCCCCTTTCCCTTCCACCCCCTTTCTTACTGTCCCCCTTACCCTCCACCCCCCTCTTACTGCCCCCCTTCCCCCCCCGCCCTCCTGAGTTCTTCCCCCTCCCCCCCGCCTCCTAAGTCCTTCCCCCAACTCCCCCTTCGCCTCGTCTTGTTGGCTGAAGACTTGCTTGATAGTGTCTTGCGAGGTCTTGTTGACGCCCTCATTTTTGGCTTGCGTAAACTTTTTGATTGTGTTTTGTCTTCTGTGTTTAGTGATGGGAGGGTGTTAGAGGGGGAGGTGGTGATGGGAGGGGTGTTGAATGGGGTGGAGGTGATGGGAGGAAGGGGTGTTGATGGGAGGGGTGTTGAAGGGGTTGAGGTGATAGGGGGGGGTGTTGGAGGGTGTGGTGGTGGTGGTGAAAGGTATGTCTTGGTGGTGACGAATGGGGTGAAAGTGCTTCTGTTGGTGATGGTATGCACTGCTAAATGATAAGGGGATGGTAATAGTAATAATGATGGTAGTACAGGTAGCGAGAGAGGGTAAAGGAGCGGTGATGATGGGAGGAGGGAAGGTAATATCGACAATGATGGTGGTGGTGATGGTGATGATGGGGGAAGCAAAGAGGGTGATGATGATGATGATGGTGCAATTATACCTCTTTTTATGGTGGTTCAGTAGCGTTATAGGAGTAAGAATGACAGTGATTGTGGCGGCGGTGGCGAAGGTTATTTACAACATGGCCATTGGGGACAAACGACCTTGAGGGGCCTAGGCCTATCGCGTGTGACCTTGAGAGAGAGAGAGAGAGAGAGAGAGAGAGAGAGAGAGAGAGAGAGAGAGAGAGAGAGAGAGAGAGAGAGAGATGAGAGTAACCCGTTTTTAGATTGAGAGAGAGATATTGATATTGATATATTAGATATTGATATATTTATTGACCTCTTGTTACAATTGTTAAACAAATATATTTACAGTACATACAGTATATCTGAGGACCAGGACCGTTGAGCCGAGGCTCTTGTACAGACCTGTGCTAGTATATATTTTAAACCGTAGGACGTCATATTTTATAGTCCTAGATAAATTTATATAAATAAACCTAAATCTAAATTCCCATATATACCCAACGCATTAGTTTATACAGTAAACAAAATATACATAAGTAAACTCAAGGTGTGATCCTATAATAAATACTTACAAATGGGCAATTTGTTTATATGCAAATAATAATTATTTAGAAATATATTTAGAAAATAATTAAAGAAAAAAAAAATCAAGAAAAAGCAAGTTACATAGTAGTGATATATCACTACTCTCAGAGTTTCACAACAAAAGAAAAAAAAAAATTCACAATCACCTAAATGTTAGTAGTCATTATATAGCTTTTGTTTAATTTGTACTTGAAAGTGTTTAGTGGTACAATGCTCCTAAGATCTTGTGGCAGTTGGTTCCAACATCTAACACCTCTAACGGTGACGCCTTGCTGTGCATGGGATGTTCTACATAATGGGAGTCTCAGATCATGTGGTCGTCGACTGTCTGGATTATAAGAAGCTAATTGGAAGTCAGTGTCAGTTGTATGCGTATGGAGTGCCTTATGAACAAATATATTGGTTTGAAGGGCTATCACATCAGGCAATTTAAGTAATTTCAGATCTTTAAACAATGTGTTAGTGTGGGCATAACGGTGGCTGTCAGTCATAACACGTATCAATTTTTTAGTAATGAAAAGACTATTGATGAAAGTTTTGAATGATCCTCCCCATATAGCTAAACAATATATAATGTGCGGATAAAAAATGTGCGGATAAAAAAATGCTATGAACGAGCACAAAAAATATAAAATAAACACGATTAGAGAGAGAGAGAGAGAGAGAGAGAGAGAGAGAGAGAGAGAGAGAGAGAGAGAGAGAGAGAGAGAGAGAGAGAGAGAGAGAGAGAGAGGAGAGAGAGAGAGAGAGAGAAGATTTGCATCTGTTTACTTGTTCAATGGAGAGAGTAACCTTGTTTTTAGATTGATAGATAAAGAGAGAGAGAGAGAGAGAGAGAGAGAGAGAGAGAGAGAGGAGAGAGAGAGAGAGAGAGAGAGAGAGAGAGAATATTTGCATCTGTTTATGTTTTCAATGGAGAGAGTAACCTTTTTTTGCGTGCTTCGACTCCCTGTGGCGCTGTGGTGGCGGACCCAAGATGGACACGCTGATAGCACCACCACTACACTTATGACTCCCTGGCTCCTACTTACGCCTGTGCTTATTGGCCTTGTTTTTGTGGTTGCCAGTGTGTGTGTGTGTGTGTGTGTGTGTGTGTGTGTGTGTGTGTGTGTGTGTATGTGTGTGTGTGCGCGGCGTTTTGAATAGTATGATTTTTTTTAGCTTAGTAAAATTTTCGGTTTTTAGTGATTTTGTTTGATTTACTTTGGTCGCTTTTTTTTATACGGTATCTTTTTGTTATTAATTCTTGTTCTTTACGAATCGTGTTTATTTTATATTTTTTGTGCTCGTTCATAGCATTTTTTTTTTAGAAATTATTATTATATCAACCATCATTTATTCTGTGTACGGTATGTCCTGCTTTTGTCTCATTTCATTGCATGTTTAAGTATTTTTCTATGTTTATTCATGACAGCCAAATTCTTAATACGCATGCAGCTATAATTATATCCTCCTAGTCCTTCCTACTTCCGGACCCTCCATTCCGCTCCCAGTCCTTCCTCCTCCTCTCAGTCCTCTTTCTCCTCCTCCTGACCCTCTCCACCACCACCACCACCATCCCGGTATTACTCACCCGCGAAACAGGATCTTCCCCGTGGCGGCAGTCTTCCCACGCTGGTAGTGACGCCGCCGGTATCACTCATGACGTAGCAGCGCAGGTACCGCCTCTCCCCACCTCGCCTCCCTTACCTCAGCCGCGTCCTTGGCATGGGGAGCAGGTGGTCAGGAGGAGAGGGGGGGGGGGCGATGAAGGAGGAGGAGGAGGAGGAGGAGGATTTTTACATAGGATTACATAGGAATAACAGACACCAGGAGACCTATTGATCCATGACGAGGGTATCTGCTGAACTACATACTACTAACTATCAACTACGGTAACTATCAACTAGTAGTACTACTACTGTAAGAAAACAGTTGGAAAATGATACCATGTCCTTAAAAGAAGATAGGAACATGGAAGTTTCGTAGTGCAGAAAAATAGGGTATGAAATATACTAACTACAACTACCACTACCACTACAACTAATCGATCCGTGGGACTAAATATGAATTCGCAGGGCACTATCAATACCCATTTACTTTACAGTGCGCGTCAAGCCTTTTTTTAAATGTAGTTATTGTGCTGGCTTCGACAACATTTGCTGGTAACTTGTTCCATTGATCAACAACTCTCACATTGAAATAATTTTTACGGAGATCGGTGATGCAACGTTGACCGTTTAGTTTTAAACCATTATTTCTTGTTGTCACTTGAGTTGAAAGCTCGAATAGGTTCCTTGATTAATGACATCAAAACCTTTTAGGATCTTAAAGGTTTCTATCAAGTCCCCATGGATTCTACGATCCTTTAAGGAAAACATATTAAGTTTCCGCAGTCTCTCTTCATAAGATGAGTTTCGCAGAGATGGAATTTGTTTGGTTGCTCTTCTTTGCACTGATTCCAATTTGGCTTGATCTTTTACGAAACAAGGCGACCAGAATTGAACGGCATATTCCAAGTGCGGCCTAACCAAGGACGTGTATAATTGTGTCATTACTTTCGGAGTTTTATGTTCAAAGTTACGTTTAATAAAGTCCAACATCATATTTGCCTTTTTACTGGCAGCTAGGCAATAGGAGGAGGAGGAGGAGGAGGAGGAGGAGGAGGAGGAGGATAAGAAAGACTCAAAAGAGAAAATGCAACAGGAGGAGTAAAATATGCCAAAAGGTAGAGAAAGGATGAAGATAACGAATGAAGGAGGAGCAGGACGAGGAGGAGGAGGAGGCAGAAGAGGAGGAGGAAGGAGGAGGAGGAAGAAGGAGGAGGAAGAAGAGGAGGAGGAGGAGGAGGAGGAGGAGGAGGAGGAGGAGGAGGAGGAGAGGAGGAGGAGGAGGAAGGAGGAAGGAGGAAGGAAGGCTGGAGGGAACGTATAGGAACAGAGCGCATTATATATAGCAACTCCTCATTTTTTTCTCGCTCGTGGGATTTTTAAAACGATCGGAAACAAGCGATTATTTATGACATTCCTGTTACGGATAGTTAGCGAATGGCAAGGATTGAATGTTCCTGCCGATAATATTTTATGTGACGCCTTGTGCAGCCGAGGCATTGCCAAGGTTAGCGCGAAGCATCCTTCAAGCGAGTCCTACAAACAAAACAAACAATCCTTCTACTCAGGCTACTTACGACTTGTGTGAGGATCTACTTGAGGGCGTAGGATGAGGTGGATATAAGGAGGGAGTGGTGACAAAGGAATACAAAAGAATACAAAGGAAACACAAACAGCAACAAGTGACGAAGGAGGAGGAAGAGAAGGCTGTAGACGAGACAAGACTGATGAAGGGAATATGAAGAGGATGTTTGTAAGGTTTTAGGTATGTAAGAAAGAAAAGGGAAAAGGATAATTCAGATGGGAATATGTACAGGGAAAAAACAAGGGGATTAATTATATTACTGGGTGTGTAAGTTGACTGTTGGACAAGGTGGAGTATGCTGGAAATGAAGTGGTCGTTAACGTAACATTGGAGTAGTGTGATGGCGAGCGGGAATACTTAAGTGGATAATAAAGTGAAGGAATGATGGTGGCGTAGTGTAAATTATTAAACTTAATTGTAACGAAAGAAATTGGAATGAAAATATGAAGACGCTACAGATCGAAGGAAACACCACAATACGCAGAGAACAAAGTAAAAAAAATAAAAGGAGAAAAAATAGGCCATATTTTCTCATTAACTATCATTATCGTCAAACACGGTAACGACTATAGTATTATAATGAAAGGAAAAAAGAAGACAAAACCAGCCTTTTTCACTGCTTGCATCCAACTCATATTTTTAGAGCCTCTCAGAGTAGCTATGTGGAACCGTGAGTGATGCAGCTAAATCTGGATTACTCACCGATCCTGACTCAGAGGCTCGCGAACACGGATGCTGCAGGGGTGAGGAATGCAGAAGAAACCATGCGAGTTGTGTGATAGTTCAAAGGCGTCACACAGAACAAGCACCACCATCACCATTATCATCACCACCAACAGCACCACCAACAACACCACCACCAACAACAAGAGCAAGAACAACAACATCTCCCTAATGCAAGAGTTAACCAGTATCTTCACTCTTTCATCTAATTCACTGGTAAACTAAGGAACTCTCTTTCTGTTTCTATTTTTCCTCCTTCCTACGACTTAATAGGTTCAAGAGAGGAGTAACAAGACACCTTCCGAATTAAATTGCCCCCCCCCCTTTTTTATACTCTCTTACTGTCTTCTTTATATAGGGACTGGCAAATAAGCGGGTTTTTTGTTTCTTTTTTTTGTTTGCCCTTGGCCAGTCCTTTGTGATGTAAATAATAGAAAAAATAACTCACCACCACCAACACCAAAAGCAGCAATAATAACACAGGCACAAACACGGAACTTATCCATCACGTCAGCGCCGAAGATTAGGAGGAAGCTCAAACATCAAGAAGAGATGATTTATGACCAGAACTTGACAAAAGAAAGTCACACGTGGCGTCCTCAGTGCCTTAAGTCCCTTATAGCAACACAATCTCACTGCTTTAAATCCCTCATAACAAAATAATAAGGAGTTTGTTATAGTTCCGTCTCCCTATACATTGGTTATTATTGCTGCTTTTGGTGTTGGTGGTGGTGGGTTATTTTTTCTATTATTTACATCACAAAGGACTGGCCAAGGGCAAACAAAAAAAGAAACAAAAAACCCGCTTATTTGCCAGTCCCTATATAAAGAAGACAGTAAGGGCATATAAAAAGGGGGGGGGGGCAATTTAATTCGGAAGGTGTCTTGTTACTCCTCTCTTGAACCTATTAAGTCGTAGGAAGGAGGAAAAATAGAAATAGAAAGAGAGTTCCTTCTTTAGTTTACCAGTGAATTAGATGAAAGAGTGAAGATACTGGTTAACTCTTGCATTAGGGAGATGTTGCTGTTCTTGTTCTTGTTGTTGGTGGTGGTGGTGGTAGTGGTGGTGGTGGTGCTTGTTCCGTGTGACGCCTTTTAACTTGTACAAGGCAGCTCCTGTTGTCCACACGCACACTATTTTTTTTTCGTTTCCATTTTCCAATACCACCTTATATTTTTATCATTTAATCTATATAACATTCTCTTAAAACACCCTCTTCTATTCACGATTACCACATCTCTGCTAAGTCTGTTCCACTTAATACCACTTTATATTTTCATCCGTAAATCTATCTAACGTTCTCTTTATATTTAAATCATTCTCTTCTATTCGCGATTACTATGGCTGCTTAGTCTGTTCCACTCATCCTTTATCCTATTCATGAACCAGTTTGTGCTTCTCTATCCATTACATATAGTCTATCCTGCTTGTATATACGTAAAGTCACAGATGTATATGTTCATTTACATCAAGAACGCTGCCTATCATCCCTGGTTCATACTTTTATATACCTATTTGAAAACGCCAGTCAGGTTACCCCCACATCCTTCGCCTCTCTAAAAAATGCAATCTACGTGTCATAACCTATCTTTGAGAGAGAAGAATATACTATGATCTTAAATACAGTCGCCCCCATATCCTCTCCTATAGCCTCTCTAAAAAATGCAATCCATGTGGCATAACCTATCCTTGCGAGAGAAGAAAATACTAAGATGGTTAAATACACACAGTTCTAAGTTTGTATGTTAAGTTAGCTCTCTAAAAACAAACTTTGCAAGCGACTAACTCTGTTCAAATAAATATACGTACAAGATAAGGCGACGGATAACAAC
>JACEEZ010017129.1:632500-645000 GCA_016584305.1 Chionoecetes opilio
CCTCCCTCCCTCCCTTCTTCCCTCCCTCCCTCCCTTCTTCCCTCCATCCATCCCTTCTTCTCTCCCTCCCTTATTCCCTCCCTCCCTCCTTCCCTCCCTCCCTTCTTCCCTTATTCCCTTCTTCCCTTCTTCCCTTCCTCCCTTCTTCTCTCCCTTCCTTCTTCCCTCCCTCCCTCCCTTCTTCCCTCCCTCCCTCCCTCCCTCCCTTCTTCCCTCCCTCCCTCCCTTCTTCCCTTCTTCCCTCCCTCTCTCCCTTCCTCCCTCCCTCTCTTTCTCCCTCCCTCCCTCTCTTATTCCCTTCCTCCCTCCTTCCCTTCTTCCCTCCCTCCCTTCTCTTATTCCCTCTCTTCTTCCCTTCCTCCCTCTCTTTCTTCCCTCCCTCCCTCCCTTCTTCCCTCCTCGCTGCCTCCCCAAAACACGACCTTGATCAAGCGAGGGGAACATTACGAAGATGCATCAGCGCCTTGCCTTCCTGTCTTTCCTTGCCATCTTCTTCACCTTTCAATCTCTCCCTCCCTCTCTCCCTCCTTCATCCACCACCTCCCCATCACTATCTTTCGTCTCCTTCACTTCTTTATCCGCATCCCCCTCTCCTTCTCCCTTCCTCTATCCCCCCTGTCCGCTACGTCGCTACCTCCTCCTTTCATTAAAAAAATTTCGAAACGCCTCTTTTCATCCAGGAAGCTTTAAGGAAGGTCGCTATCAAGGCCATGCGAAGTTGAGGGGGGGGAGGGGCAAGGCCGCTGTGTGTGTGTGTTTGTTTGTGTGTGTGTGTGTGTGTGTGTGTGTGTGTGTGTGTGTGTGTGTGTGTGTGTGTGTGTGTGTGTGTGTGTGTGTGTGTGTGTGTGACCCAATCGGTGTGTTTGGTCATCGTCCCTGGCTCTCGAGGACTCTGGAAAAATAAAAAAAAGACGCGTAAAAGAAGAAGAGAAAAAAGAAAGAGAAGGAGGAGGAGGAGGAGGAGGAGGAGGAGGAGGAGGAGGAGGAGGAGGAGGAGGAGGAGGAGGAGGAGGAGGAGGAGGAGATAGATGAGTAGGGAGTGGAGAAAGGGAGGGAGCTTGTGGCATTTCCTCTCCTCTTCGTGCAGTGTATGGATGGGAAAGTGGCAAGAGGGAGGGGGGGGGGTGAGGGTTAATGTTGATTTGGCAGTGAAAGGGGTAAAGAGTGTACCCCTACCTGACTCTAAGGCCCCCCCCCCACGCTAAGCCCCCCTGACTATAAAAAAAGAAACTTACTGACTGACTGAACTTAAACTGATTTAAACTGACTTAAACTGACGTAAACTGAATGACTTAAACTAAACTGACGTAAACTAAATGACTTAAACTAAACTGACGTAAACTGAATGACTTAAACTAAACTGACGTAAACTGAATGACTTAGACTAAACTGACGTAAACTGAATGACTTAAACTAAACTGACGTAAACTGAATGACTTAAACTAAACTGACGTAAACTGAATGACTTAAACTAAACTGACGTAAACTGAATGACTTAAACTGACTTAAACTGAATGAATTAAACTGACTTAAACTGACATAAACTGAATGACTTAAACTAAACTGACGTAAACTGAATGACTTAAACTAAACTGACGTAAATTGAATGACTTAAACTAAACTGACGTAAACTGAATGACTTAAACTAAACTGACGTAAACTGAATGACTTAAACTAAACTGACGTAAACTGAATGACTTAAACTGACTTAAACTAACTTAAACTGACTTAATATGAAAAAAGTTAAGTAATGAAAAGTAAAAATTAGTAAAGTTAGGTAAACGAAAAGTTAAAGAAAAGTTAAACGTTTAAAAAAAGTTAAAAGTTAAGAAAAGTTGAGTAAGAGGAATGACTTATCAGGGAATTATTTTGACTTATTTTGAAGGTAATAAAAAAAACTAAAAAAAACCCTCGCTATTTCCTCTCGACTAGGGATGCAAAGATGAAGTTTGAAGGTTGTATATATTCATCTTGATATAGAAAAAAGTTAATATAAATAATGAACAGGGTATCAGGGAATGAAGACTTATATGGAAGATAATACAATGATAACCTCAGCGGTCTCCATTGTATCGCGGTTCATTCTTATCGAGTCACCACAGACGCTCATCAACACCATCTTTTCATCCATTGCGGCGATAAAATCTAAACTGTCATCGTATACTTAAGTCAATTATCTATTAGTACTTAAACAAAAATAAACAAACCTTGAGAAACTTTTTACCTGTACAGTGAAGGTGATTTTTTTTCCTCATTACACCACGCTAGTGTTTTTCTTTCTCGATTTTTCATTGTTTTTGTCTGTCTTATTTTAATTTTTTGTTTTTCTCGGTTTTCCCCTTCTCTATTTCCTTCTCTTCTTTATTTGTATTTACTTAATTTTCTCTCTTTATTCCCTCCTTTCGTTCCTTATTTATTCACTTATCTATTCATTATTTTCCTATATCAGTTTTTCCCCTACTCTCTAATTTTCTGAACTTTTTTACTATATATTTTTTCTTCCTTCCTTTCGTTTCTTATTTATTCACTTATCTCTCCATTTATCTATTATCATTTACCCTCCTCCCACTCAGATCCTGGTAGCATCCAAACACACACACACACACACACACACACACACACACACACACACACACACACACACACACACGCACACACACACACACACACACACACACACACACACACACACGCGCACCACACACACACACACACACACACACACACACCACACACACACACACACACACACACACACACGACACAGACACAGACACACACACACACACACACACACACACACACACACACACACACACACACACACACACACACACACACACACAGTCACCTTATCACGCCCTGGAGACACTTTGCCCCCTCGCCATTATCATACCAAGCAAGACACGAGAGTCCATTGCCATTCATCTCTGACACTCCTATCAGACACACTCTTTGTTTCCTTGCCTTGCCTGCGGTCATACTTACTTACGTCCTTGTCTTTCCTTGTCATTACGTTCCTGTGTTAACTATACATACATATATACATACATACATACATTTTTTTCATTTTTTTCTTCTTTTTCCTCCACACATACACACAAACACATTTATTCCTTGCTTATTTACTGTATGTATGTTGTAATTGCATTGTGTCAGAAAATAGTGTTAACATCCCTTCAGTACACAATGCAGATTCAATCCCATACTTTACAAACACTTAACCAACATAACAATCATTAAGGTCAAGGTCACATACAATGACTGCAAGAAGAGGAAGATAAATAATACACACACACACACACACACACATGTACAAACTGCACCTTTTTTGTATCTATTCCAAGCATCGCCACCCACACGTTGACCCTGCGTGACCTTTTGACCTGTATAACCAGTGACCTTGAGCGGGAGGTACACACATCCCACTCACTCGAATTAGCAAACCTCGAAGTGGGAATTAACTCTTGCCACGTATATGAAATTACAAAGGATTACAAAGGATTACAAAGGAAACACAAACAGCAACAGACTGATAGGTCCTTACAAGGCTGTTTGCTTTAACTACACTACACTAACTAGATAATAAGAGAGAAAGGATAGGAAAGTAGAACGATCCTCCCCACCCACCCATCCCTCCAGCCGAAGCTGGCCGGAAATGAAGTGATACCATGCAATATAGAAAAACTGCATGGAATTTGTGAGGAAAGTTGAAAGCTGTAATCTATGGCTAACTACTACTAGTTTGTAGGGGTAGGTTTAGTGCTTGATAGATAGGTCATGTTATGTGTGTTTTGTAATGGTGGGAACACAGTGTGGAGGTTCAAGGGTGGTGCGGCAGCCTTGCCTGGCGCTTTCTTGGGAGGCAGCAGTCAATCAGGCCCCAGCTCCGTTCAATCCACTGCGGATTGTGTACTTTCCATGTAGGACGCCGTACACTTCAATGCCTCCTGCGGCAGTGACCTCTGGTACCTTAAATCCCGATGGTGGTCACTAATTGTCAGGACCCTTACTGATCCACAGCCCGTCACAGGTCGAGAGTAGTAGTGGTAACCGTTAACTCGGGGCTGAAAATCAATACTTTTACTTACATTGACGTCTTTACAAAGTTTGATAGGCTTGTAAAGAGAGGATTACGGAAGCAAAAGTATGAGAAATAAACACTTATATTTACATTTACCTGTTTACAAAGTTTGATAGGTTCAGAAAGAGAGAATTACTTAATGAGGTAGCAAAAGTAGGAAAAATTTACACTTTAATTACCTCTATACAAAGTTTGATAGGTTTAGAAAGAGAGGATTACTTAATGAAGAAGCAAAAGTATTAGAAACTCACTCAATGTTTATGTGTGTTAGGCATTTGTAAGAACAATAAAAGATAATGAGTACTTTAGGTTAGGTTAGGTTAGGTTAGGTTAGGTTAGGTTAGGTTAGTTTAGGTTAGGTTATGGTTAGTTTAGGCTTGGTTAGTTTAGGTTAGGTTATGGTTAGTTTAGGCTTGGTTAGTTTAGGTTAGGTTATGGTTAGTTTAGGCTTGGTTAGTTTAGGTTAGGTTATGGTTAGTTTAGGTTTGGTTAGTTTAGGTTAGGTTAGGCTTGGTTAGGTCTTCAAAAATAGTATGAGCAGTATGAGGCATGTATGAGGAGTGTATTATGAGGCTTTACAGTCGTCAGTGTCATCCGTAACGAGGCGTGACAGCGTGACGGCATGCGTAACCTTGGGAATGTGTCTGTCTAATCTGTCATGTTGAAGATGTTGACGCAAGAGTGTGTGTGTGTGTGTGTGTGTGTGTGTGTGTGTGTGTGTGTGTGTGTGTGTGTGTGTGTGTGTACGTACCTATGGTTGCAAAATGTATTAATCTAATAATTAAAATATTTTCCGTCTTTTTTCGAGTGATTTTTTTCGCATTTTGCTATTCTTTGCCCTTTCTCCCTCCCTTTATCTCTCCCTTTCTCCCTTCCTTCCTCATCCCTTCTCCACTTTCTGTTTTCCTTCTAACTATTTGCTCATATCCCTGTCTGTCTATTTGTGTCTGTCTGTTTGTCTAACTGTCTTATCTGTATGTCCGTCTATTTGTGTGTTTTTCACTTTTCTTATCCACCTCCCATCTAAATATTTTCACGTAATCTTTTGTTTTTTTTGTTATTTCACCAATATCCCTTTGATTATATGGTTATGGCATGAATCACCATCTTATTTCATGTCTTTAAAGTTGCAGTATCCTTCCTTTTTTTCTCTTCCCTCGCTCATATTCCCAGTGCCTCTCCTTTTGTCTGCGTCGCTTTATTTCTGTTTCTACCATACTTCCCTCTCTCATTACCTCGGACCCTAACACAACACGCATATAAAGTGACTTGAAGCTTTCCTCACTCCCTCTCCTCCTCTCCTCTCTTCTCCTCTCCTCTCCTCTCCTCTCCTCTCTCTTCTCTCTCCCTCTCCTTCTCTCTCTTCCTCTCCTCTCTCTCTATCTCTCCTCTCTCCTCTTCCTCTCCTCCTCTCCTCTTTCTCCTCTCTCTCCTCCTTCTCTCTCTCCTCTTCCTCTCTCTTCTCTCTCTCCTCCTCCTCTCCTCATTCCCCTCCCCTCTCCTTCTCCTCTCCTCTCCTCTCCCTCTCCTTCTTCTCCTCTCCTCCTCTCCTCTCCTCTCCTCTCCTCTCCCCTGTTACGGTGATGACGTCATTATCTACTTACGTAAAGATCGTGACGTCACCATCGGCAGTACCTACGCAGTGAACAGGAACGTAACCTTACCCACTTGTACCCATCCTTCTCTGTTATTTTGGGCCATAATGTTAAAAGTTTAGTAAAGGCGTGATAGTAGTTTGTAATTATATGTTGCGTCTTTCTGAGCTCCGGGAAGTTCCTGGTACTAAGTTTTTTTTGACCTTGGCCAGTCCTTTGTGATGTAAAAAAAAAAAAAAAAAAAAAAAAAATTTGTAGTTGCTGGATAATGGATAGTTGTTGGTTATCGGGGAGTCGTTGGTTATCGGGGAGTTTGGTAGTAATCAGGAAGTGGGTGGGTTTATCGGGAAGTTGGTGGTTATCGGGGAGTGGTTGGTTATCGGGAAGTTGTTGGATAATATAAAGTTTTTGGTTAACAGGGAGTTGCTGGCAATCGGGAAGTTGCTGGTAATTGGAAGTTTGCTGATAATCGGGAAGTTGCTGGTCATCGGGTCTTTCATCTGTCAGGGGTATTGTAGTGAGTGAGTTACGGAATCAATAGTGTTTTGTTTCTCTCTTGTTTCGTCTTGTGCAACGTTTTTTTTTTTTCTCTCTCTCTCTCTCTCTCTCTCTCTCTCTCTCTCTCTCTCTCTCTCTCTCTCTCCTCTCTCTCTCTCTCTCCTCCTCTCTCTCTCTCTCTCTCTCTCTCTCTCTCTCTCTCTCTCTCTCTCTCTCTCTCTCTCCTCTCTCTCTCCCTCTCTCCTCTTCTCTCTCCTCGTCTCTCTTTCCTAATTTTTTTTGTTCTTCCTCTTCTTCACTCCGGCAAACTTGCGTCATGTTTACTCTCGTGTCGAAAAAGAGGAGTGGAGGGAGAAGGACGATCGTGAGGGACATCATCGCTCCCCTCGCCACAAGTGTCCTCACTGTGGTATTTGATATTATCTATTCAATCATTTTGTTTATTCAGTCTAACCAACCGATCCCCAGTTCTTACTATTTTTGTTCGTTCCTCTGCCAGTCTTGCAATCACTCTTCAGCTCTTCCTTGATCGCCTCTACTACCTTGTTCAGTCAATTCCTGCTTCTACCTATCTTCCTCCTCCTTCTCTCTTTCTTCTTCCTGCTTCTACCTATCTTCTTCCTGCTTCTACCTATCTTCTTCCTGCTTCTACCTATCTTCTTCCTCCTTCTCTCTATCTTCTTCCTGCTTCTACCTATCTTCTTCCTCCTTCTCTCTATCTTCTTCCTGCTTCTACCTATCTTCTTCCTGCTTCTACCTATCTTTTTCTGCTTCTACCTATCTTCTTCCTGCTTCTCCTACTTTCTCTGCTTTACTATCTTCTGTCCTGCTTCTACCATATTCTCCGGTCTGACTATCTTCTCTCGCTTCCTACGCTACATTCCTCCTGCTTCTACCTATCTTACTCCTGCTTCACCTATCTTCTTTGCTTTACTATCTCCTAGTCTACCTATCTTCTCCCGCTTCTTACCTATTTCTTCTGCTTCACTATCTCTCTGCCTTCTCTTCATCTTCTTCTGCTTCTTCCTTTCTCCTCTTACCTATCTTCTTCGCTCTCAACCTATCTTCTTCCTGCTTCTACCTATCTTCTTCCTGCTTCTACCTATCTTCTTCCTGCTTCTACCTATCTTCTTCCTGCTTCTACCTATCTTCTTCCCCTTCTCTCTTTCTCTCTTCGTCGTTTTCCTAATCCTACCTATCAATCCTTCTTGGGTCATCCTCATCTTCCAATTTTGTAATATCCTGTACTAACAATCACATTTTTTTTTATCCCTAATGACAACGATAATCCCTCTCAGTGACTTTCAACCTGGTTTTTTTTCTTTCTTTCTTTTTCTACATCACAAAGGACTGGCCAAGGGCAAAACAAAGAGGTAACAAAAAGCCCGCTTAGTTGCCAATCCCTATAAAGAAGACAGTAAGATAATAAAGAAAGGGTGGATGGGCCAATTTAGTTCGAGATATTAGCTCTACAATTTTAGTTCTACAATAATGTTTTTCTGTCCCCCGTCCTCTCCATCCCTTTAGACTTCTTACTTGCCTTTCTCATCCTCTTTTGTGTTCTCTAGTCATACTCAGCAGTTTTTCTAGCACTTCCGTTTTCCCTTTTTTCTACCTCGCAGGCTTTTAAGATGTGTATCGGCCACAGGGACTCTTGACACACCTGCCCGGACGTTCCTATTGCACACCAGCGTCCCTTCCTTCTCTTCATCTTTCCCAACACACCCTATTTCGCCCCACTCCCTATGGACCTCCTCTACTCCCTATATACTGTATATGGACTTCATCTACTCCCTATGGACCTCCTCCTCTACTCCCTATGGACCTCCTTTACTCCCTATGGACCTCCTCTACTCCCTATGGACCTCCTCTACTCCCTATATATTGTATATGGACTTCATCTACTCCCTATGGACCTCCTCCTCTACTCCCTATGGACCTCCTCTACTCCCTATGGACCTCCTCTACTCCCTATGGACCTCCTCCTCTACTCCCTATGGACCTCCTCTACTCCCTATGGACCTCCTCTACTCCCTATGGACCTCCTCCTCTACTCCCTATATACTGTATATGGACTTCATCTACTCCCTATGGACCTCCTCCTCTACTCCCTATGGACCTCCTTTACTCCCTATGGACCTCCTCTACTCCCTATGGACCTCCTTTACTCCCTATGGACCTCCTCTACTCCCTATGGACCTCCTCTACTCCCTATGGACCTCCTTTACTCCCTATGGACCTCCTCTACTCCCTATGTACCTCCTTTACTCCCTATGGACCTCCTCTACTCCCTATGGACCTCCTCTACTCCCTATGGACCTCCTTTACTCCCTATGGACCTCCTCTACTCCCTATGGACCTCCTTTACTCCCTATGGACCTCCTCTACTCCCTATATACATATACCTACTCATGTATCCATAACCTCCACATACATATCTTTGAATCTTACTTATTTCACGTATGCTATCGACAACAAAGTAATAAGTAGTTCTGCCTCGTCAACTACTGTCATCAATATCAACATAATGCAACCCTTCCTCTCTCATTTTGTATCATCTAACCATCATAAGCAGCTTGTTCATACCCTTCCATACTTATCGATGCCGTAACCTTTCTCATCTTTCCATCAGTTCTTAACACGCCCCTTCCCATCTCCCCTCCCTTGGGCCCTCGTCCATCAGGGAGAATTTGAGCAACATGGCCCCCACTCCTCATCCCCCTTACCCTTGATTAATTTACCCTCAGACTCACAACGCTTGGCGGTGTTTAGACAGGAGTGTTGTGATGGGGGGGGGGGGTACGAAGGGAGGGAGGGAACGAAAGATACAGGGAAATGGATAGGGAAGGAGGGGAGGGAGGAGATGTTTTTAGCAATTAAGCAACACGAACCGCGTTTAAAGGTGGAATTGTAATGTGTGTGTGTGTATGTGTGTGTGTGTGTGTGTGTGTGTGTGTGTGTGTGTGTGTGTGTGTGTGTGTGTGTGTGTGTGTGTGTGTGTGGTGGGTGGGTGGTGGGTGGTGGTGGGTGGTGTGTGTGGGTGGGTGGGTGGTGGTGGGTGGGTGGTGGGTGGTGGGTGGGTGTGTGTGTGTGTGTGTGTGTGTGTGTAGTGATACTCTTTCGTATAATTTACTATTTACTATTAACTTTTTTAGGTGTGCCACGGAAACGGTCAGTGTATTCTTACTTTGAACCTACATTACAGCATCGAGATAAGATGCCTTTTATCTTAATGCCTGAGTATATAATATTTTTTGGGGAATAATAATGAAGGACGAGTCATAAGTGTCATTAGTGTAACGATATGCAACACAATGCCTCATGTAGCAACACTAAGGCAACACTGGTGACGCAACACAACCTCCGCCACACTCCCAGGGTTCAAATGCTTGTTTGTCGGCCGCACACTCGTACTACAAGGCGTCCATGGCAGGGAGGGGCAGGGAGGGGCCGATGAACCGTGTAAGGGGTACGCTACTTAGCTTCACTCAAGGGATTTAATGCATCCTGATTACATAATGAGGCTGGACATGATGTAATGCTATCGAGGTACTTATACATTTTTCTAACTAAATCATTCACTTATTCACACTATCTAACCTCCTCTGAACATTTTGTATTATTATTAGGAGGTTATTCATATATATACGAGTTATTAATCTATGGGGCATCAAAATTCTTCGCTTAAAACATCCAAAACACGCAACGAAAATGAAGCGACTTTTCTGGCGAGCAATTTCGTTCATATAATCCAAGAGGACGATGTTACCTTTACCTTTAGCGGGCTTTAATTTAGCCTTTAATTTGGCCTTTATCATGTAATTATACCTTACGTGGCGTTACGTTATTTATACAGTTTACTCTTCATGCTATACGAAATAATATCACTTCATGAAATATAGGTAAGAATGCCTTATATTCGGGTAACAATGCCATAACAAGAAAGAGGCAAAATGTCATTACCAGTCTCTAATTGCCACACTATTAACACATTAAAATTCTTATATTAACCCCTTGAGACCCAGAACGTAATTTCCATTGTAGTAATTTGGGCACGATTAAACGATTTTTGTGTGAATATAAGCAATATTTTATAGATATGACCTGTTTAGAATCCTTTTCGACTAACTCATTTGGTATATTCAGTTATTTTTCTTAATTTTATGGCTAACAACAGACGATTTTTTATAGCAAAGGAAAGATCTGGGCGTGAAGGAGTTAAACTTATACCTGTAATGATGCTTTACGTGGCCACAGTGACCCTGAGGACGCCAGCCTGACAGGGACACCGCTTATTGTCTTGTCCTTCGCGGAAACCATTATATATATATATATATCATATATTATTATTAGTTTGCGAGACAATTTCTGACGGAAGACTCAAGAATATTTCCACGCCAAGAATTTTTATGTTTAGTAAGTGATTAGTGTCGCCATCGAGGTATTTTATATTATATATTTGTTTGTTAAGTGGCCTTCAGAAAAACTGCTTGTAAATGCATCGGGCTATTACGGTAGATGTAGAGACTTAAAACAACAACATGGGCTTCTTGAGTTAGCGCTTCTTAATTAATGATTTTTTTCACGATTATTTTTTTTTCTTTTTTTTTTCCCCCCATCATAAGGGACTGACCTAGGACCAAAAAAAAAAAAAAAAAAAATCCCAAAACGCCCCCCCTAGCGGTCAGCCACTATAGCTGTCAGTCGCAATGTTATTAAATCCAAAACTCTGAGTAAACACCTGCATAGAACGCGAGCCTATCCAGTCATGAACAAGACGAGAACTTTATCGACTTTGCAGCTCAAAAGAAAAACAGTCTTGTCTTGTCTCGTAAACATATCCTCCATTAACCCCTTGATACACAGAACTTAATTTCAATTGTAATTTGGGTACCCATAAGACGATTTTTAGTGAATATAAGCAATATTTTATAGACATGACTTGTTTAGTATCCTTGTCGACTAACTAATTTGGTATATTAAGTTACTATTCGTAATTTTATGGCTAACAACATTCGATTTGTTATAGCAAAGGAAAGATCTGGGCGTGAAGGGGTTTGAATATAGTAATAAAACCCGTCATCATCCCGCATTCAGACTTGTCAACTCACTTCTTGACTTCACCATCTTAACCTTTAAATCTGCGGTCAAAGTAGAGACGAGAATCATGCCACTTAACCCCTTCACGCCCAGATCTTTCCTTTGCTATAAAAAATTGTATGTTGTTAGCCATAAAATAACGAAAAGTAGCTTATTTTACGAAATTAGTTAGTGGACAAGGACATTAAACAGGACATATCTATTATATATTGCTTATATTCACTAAAAATCGTCTAATGGTACCCAAATTATAATGGAATTTACGTTCTGGGTCTCAAGGGGTTAAAAATGAAAAATGCTAACGGCGCGCCTCTAATGGGCAGGTTATACAGCTTAATGGCGCGAAGGCTGACCTGCAAATGGGTGGGTTAATGTGCCATACTACAGGTTTACTTAGCATACGGCCCACGTCCTAGGTAGGCACCTGGGTGACCTTAAGACCTGTGGAGGAGGTCACGTGTTGCCCTGTTGAGCCCCTTCTAGGTAGACATCAACAGGTAGAGGTAACATCGTCCTCCTTAATTAACTATATAAGCGAAATTGTTCTATAATTATATATAACTATATAAGCTAAATAAGCGGGAAAAAGTTGCTTAATTTTCGTTGTGTGTTTTGCATGTTGTTGTATGCGAAGAATACTGATACCCCATAAGTTCATAACTCGTGTGTATATATATAATATATATATATATATATATATATATATATATATATATATATATATATATATATATATATATATATATATATATATATATATATATATATATATATATATATATATATCGAGCTGGCATAAATAATGAATGTATTTAATACTAATACATGGGAAATGTATTTAAATACAAATACTAAATAATTTACGAATGTATTTAAATACTAAATACTAAATACTAAATATATTTTACGAATGTATTTAAATACTAAATACTAAATACATCAATTTTATATAAATACATTTGTAAATACATTTTTATACACACAAATTTTAACATGTCCGAAAGAAATGGATTTCCTAGGATTTCCTTAGATTTTGGGTTTCCTTAGAAATTTCCTTCTCAGGCCAAAATTTCCTAAAAATAAGGAAATTTCCTTGAAAATGGAAACACTGGTTCACTGTAACATCAGGGTTGCCAGATAGTTGGGCGGGTTTATGGCCAAATTAACTGATAAAAAAAGTATTTACATTTTTATATTATGAGTATTTAAATACAATGTATTTA
>JACEEZ010017129.1:657500-662500 GCA_016584305.1 Chionoecetes opilio
AATCTCACTTATTGCTCCGAGACGCCTCTAAAACCTCCTGAGGGGCGTCAACATCACCTAGATCTCTCTCTCTCTCTCTCTCTCTCTCTCTCTCTCTCTCTCTCTCTCTCTCTCTCTCTCTCTCTCTCTCTCTCTCTCTCTCTCTCTCTCTGAACTCAGGAAAATCAGAGCGATGGAAATGGAGGTACAGAGGAGAAGGAGTAGAAGAAGGAGGAGGAGGGGATGGCAGTAGTGGTAATGGTGGTGTAGTGAAGAACAGGAGTGGATAAAGAGAAGAATAAAGGTCGCCACGATGAATTGAGAAGGGAGCGGTTCCAGGATCGAACTCCGGTCACCGAGAACACCACTCGGAGACACTAACCACTCTGCTACCGCCTCCCCAGAGAGGGGATGGAGAATTGGTGGTGTGTAAGAGGAGCAAAAAATATAGTGTAGAAAGAGGAGGCACGAGAAGAGGATAAATAACATATGCTATGCGCCAATGATCAAGGAATGTAAAATGTGGATCGCACACTAAGAAGTAAAAAAAAAAAAGTTAGACATATGTTACTATTGTGCTACTATTACTGCTTCTTTCACTACTACTACTACTACTACTACTACTACTACTACTACTACTACTACTACTACTACTACTACTACTACTACTACTACTACTACTACTACTACTACTACTACTACTACTACTACTACTACTACTACTACTACTACTACTATACTACTACTACTACTACGTACTTATACTGCGACCTTTATCTCCAAAACTATCATCACTAACAGCAACTACAACAATTTCGTCACAAAAAGGGGCACACACACAAATCACACACATACACACACACACACACACACACAGACCCCCACCCCTACACACACATAACTGTTTATATCACTGCCTACACACTGCCCAGTCACTTATCAACCTGGCTCTCAGTGTAATCTGTAGGTAGGGGCGAGGCTGTTCCCATTTCACGACCCTGCACGTTGCTCCCGGCTGTTGCGCGACCCTGTAAAGAATGTAGCGTGCCATCTGGACCAAGGAAGATAGAGGAGCACTCGTATATGTTCCTTGCTCTGTACACGCCAACCCACCAAGCTGAGACTATTCCTAGTGGGCATCTGGTTTATGTGTGTTTTTATGTTTTATTTCGTTTGGTTTCTCGTTCTAATGTGGTGTGCTTGAAGAATAGCAAGGAGGAGGAGGAGGAGGAGGAGGAGGAGGAGGAGGAGGAGGAGTGGGGGGGGAGGGTAGGGCAAGGGAACGGTCATTAATCGAAGGTAATGACCAATAGAATACGAAATGAAGTGAGTTTCGTGAGTGCTCTTGGTGTGTTTTGGGTGTAAGGAGATGAGGGTGTGTGTTATGGTGTGGTGTAAAGGGTGTGTGTGTTTTGGTGTAGGGAGGTTAATGTGTGTTAATGGTGTGGTGTAAAGGGTGGGGGTGTTTTGGGTGTAGGGAGGTTAATGTGTGTTAATGTGTGGTGTAAAGGGTGTGTGTGTTTTGGTGTAGGGAGGTTAATGTGTGTTAATGGTGTGGTGTAAAGGGTGTGTGTGTTTTGGTGTAGGGAGGTTAATGTGTGTTAATGGTGTGGTATAAAGGGGGGGTGTATTTTGGTGTAGGGAGGTTAATGTGTGTTAATGTGTGGTGTAAAGGGTGTGTGTGTTTGGTGTAGGGAGGTTAATGTGTGTTAATGGTGTGGTGTAAAGGTACTGGTGTTGGTTTGGTGGTGGTGACTTATAGGTTATGTAGCTTGATTTTTTGTCGTATTTCTTGGTTTAACGGTGATGATGGTGATGTATTCCTTTAGTGATGAGTGGCTGTGGTGTTGATATGGTGTAGAGTGATGGTGATGAAGTTTTTTTTATAGTGGTGATGTGCCAGTATGATAATGTTTTTTTTGTATACGTTGAAGCCTATAGCGCCTGTAGGCTATTAATTTTTATGGCATGGCATAGATACGCCTCAGATACCCATAACTCACTACCCTACATACTTACTGACGAATGATAATAAAAGGGAGCAATGATAATATAAACTAAGCTAAAAGAAGAAAAAAACTGGATTCTTCCTCTTATGGTATTCCGCAGGACCGCAACAATTGAACACGAAACTGTCCAATCTTCTCTCCTCACCACCACCCCCCTTCTCCCTCCTTACCCTCTTTCTTGTTCAACTCCACCCTTCTCTCTCTCTCTCTCTCTCTCTCTCTCTCTCTCTCTCTCTCTCTCTCTCTCTCTCTCTCTCTCTCTCTCTCTCTCTCTCTCTCTCTCTCTCTCTCTCTCTCTCTCTCTCTCTCTCTCTCTCTTCTTTCTCATTGTGGTCATTATCGTCTTCTTTGCTGTTCTCCTCTACTTCTTTCATCATCACAATTTTCCCTCCTCCTTTGTCTCACTACTATCACATCCTCCTCCTCCTCCTCCTCCTCCTCCTCCTCCTCCTCCTCCTCCTCCTCCTCCTCCTCCTCCTCCTTCTCTTCCTCCTCCTCCTCCTCGTACCTGGATCACGCATCAACACTGCATTACGAACACAACAGGTAAAGACCCAACTGTGATTACAACTGAGAGGGTCGAGAGAGAGAGAGAGAGAGAGAGAGAGAGAGAGAGAGAGAGAGAGAGAGAGAGAGAGAGAGAGAGAGAGAGAGAGAGAGAGAGAGAGAGAGAGAGAGAGAGAGAGAGAGAGAGAGATCTATCGTAATAATCTTTAATAGACTTGTCTGTAACGTGTATTTTTGCGACTCATACGTGTCTTCCTTTTGTCCACTTGTAATCGTTATCTGCTGTTATCTGATTCCAATGACCCTACAATGTTTATCCGTTCTTATCTTGACCGTTTTATTGGTATTCTTTTCTCTGTGTAAGTAGGAAGCGGACACTAGCTTTGAGGAGAGAGGAGAGAGGGTAATATAGGCGGGCGTTTTGTTACCTCTTTTTTTTTGTCCTTGGTCAGTCTTGTGTGATGTAAAAAAAAAAAGAGGAGAGAGATACAAAACAGCAATAGACTCATCCTTTTTAATGACCACACAAATAACTGGAAAGGATAATGATTAGAAAACAACAGCTGTGGGTGAGGTTGTTTGTAGCGACGAGAAAGATACAAAAAATGTCTTATGTCATAGTTTTGTAATGTAACACTTTTTCAAGGAGGACGAGGAAGAGGAGGAGGAGGAGGAAAGAAGAAGAGAAAATAGAGGAGTAGGAAAAGGAAGAATAGGTAAAAATAGGAGGAACAATACGAAAAAAGAAGGAGGAATAAGAAGACAAAATAGAGGAGAAAGAAAAATAAGAGATTAGTAAAAATAGGATGAAAAAGAAGAAAAATATAAAGTCAAATGATGATGATGATGATGAAGTAGAAGATAGCAAAGAGAAATTATAGATATGGACACTTAATAATAAGAAAAAGATCTGTACATAGAAATATAAAACAAAAGAGAACTATAAAAAGAGGCCTTAGAACATTAAAATAAACAGAGAAGGAATAGGGAACAGGAAAAGACTAAGTAGGAATAGGAGGAAGAAGAAGATGAGCCTCAGAAGATGAAGGGGTAAGGAAGATGAAGAGGAATAGGAGGAGGAGGAGGAAGATGAGCCTTAGAAGATGAAGGGGTAAGGAAGATCAAGATGAGATGCTAGAGGATGAAAAAAGGAAGAAGAGAGTAAGATAAGAGACGAGGAAGATCACCCGACCGTCACCCATAACACGACGCCACAATCATAACAACGGGTGACCTTGAGAGTCCCACCCACCCACCAGCCTCTCGCGCATCGCTGAGGGAAGGTCTGCGTCAAGGTCTGCGTCAAGATGCGACAGGCGACGAAGTGCTGGGCTGTACATGAAGTGGTGTGAAACGGCAGATAGCAGAAGACGGCGACGAAGGAGAAAGATTATAAGAGGTGGAAGTGGAAGAAGAGGATGAGGAGTTGGAGTGGAAAAAGATGAGGTGTTAGGGAGAGAAACAGAAGAAGAAAAGAAAAAAAATTGGAATAAAATGCTTTGGTGGGAGAAAAAACAACAACAACAAGAAGAAGAGGAAGAAGAACAAGAACAAGAACAAGAGCAGGAGTTGGAGGTAGAAAAAGATGAAAAACAGAAGAAGATTAAGAAGAAGAAACAGAATTGGAAAATAAGAAGATGAGGAATTAGAGGGAGAATCAGATGAAAAGAAAATCAAGAAGATGAAGAAGCGAAGAAAAACAAGAAGAGAAGGAAAAAAAACTAGAAGTAAAGGAAACGATAATAATAAAGAGGAGGAAGAAGAAATAAAAGATAATGATGATGATCAGAGAGAGAGAGAGAGAGAGAGAGAGAGAGAGAGAGAGAGAGAGAGAGAGAGGTTCAGTCTCTATGTGTGTGTGTGCGTGTTGTGTGGCGCCAGGCTGCTGCGTCCCTGTCGTGTACACATTACTGGAATACATTACGAGCTAGAACGACATCGCTTTATTGCCTCTTAAAAACTGCAGGGTGTTAGCAGGACAAGGCGGGACTCTTTCTTCTCTACTCCTTACACTTACACTCTTACTCCTTACACTCCTCTGGGCCCTGCCACCGTGTCATACCTACATACCTACTACCTACTACCTACCTACCTACCTACCTACCTACCTACCTACCTTCCTACCTACCTACCTACCTTCCTATCTACCTTCCTACCTACCTACCTACCTACCTACCTACCTACCTACCTACGTACCTACCACTACTTCTACGGAACTCTTTTTTTTTTCTTTTTCTACTCCTTATACACTCCTTTGGGCCTACCACTGTGTCATCTATAGGTACCTCTTCCTCACCTCCTTCCTTACCTCTTTCTATACCTCCCTATTCCTATTTATCTTCCTATTTATATACCTATGTACCTTCCTTCCTATACCTCTTCTCACAATGCCTACTTCAATATCCTCTTAATCATACTTTTTTTTAATCTTAATTACATCATACACCTTCATCATATTCCATTTTTGTATGTTGACCAAAATTAATTATATGTTATTTTTTATCA
>JACEEZ010017129.1:672500-680000 GCA_016584305.1 Chionoecetes opilio
CCTTAGCTCTCGGTCCACCTCTACTCCCAGAACCTGACGGCTTCCTGAGTGGAAGGACGCCACCAAACCGCAGCCTCCCTTCCGACTGCTGGCCCGGCACGGGGGACCGAGAACCACCATTGCCTGTGCTTCTCCGACAAAGTTCACCTGCCAACGTTACCCCACTCCTGTATACACTCAGCTGCTGATGACCTCATCAGCAGCCGCCCACTGTCTGTCGCGGTAGGAGCAGGAGAGAGTACAGTCATCAGCGTAGCCGACTGCTGGCAGCTGCTGGCTGTACACACACTCTCTCTCTCTCTCTCTCTCTCATCCTCCTCTCTCGATCATCCTCTCTCGTCTCCTCTCTCCTCTGCTCTCCTCTCCTCTCTTCTCTCTCTCTCTCTCTCGTCTCCTCTCCTCTCATCTCTCTCTCTCTCTCTTCTCTCTCCTCTCTCTCTCTCTCCTCTCTCTCTCTCTCTCTCTCTCTCTCTCTCCTCTCTCCTCTCTCTCTCTCTCTCTCCTCTCTCTCTCTCTCTCTCTCTCCTCTCTCTCTCTCTCTCTCTCTCTCTCTCTCTCTCTCTCTCTCCTTTTTCCCCCCTCAGGTAGCTCTTCATATAAGGAAAGTCAGGCGGCACACTTGGCCTAAGCCTCTTCCCCCCCTTTCCCCTCCCCCCTACAAATATTTACCCCTCCCTTTACCCCACCCCCCTCACTTAAAAGGCTCCACCACCACCACCACCACCACCTCCCTTCCCTCCTTCCCTCGTTCCTTTCTTGGCTGATTAACATTGGGATTCACGGCGCCCTCTGTAGTAGTAACGGAGGTGCTGACACACACACACACACACACACATTTTGAACTCACACTGCCCCCCTTAAGACGTATTGGTTGACCGCTGACTCACCTCTCCCTTCCCCCCCTCCCCCCATAGGTAAGAAGGAAGGGGGGGAGGGTGGGGAGGGGCACAGCATAGATTAATAATTATTAATATTCAAATCGGTTCACGACCCTTTTCATCACTAAAACGGGAGGAAAATAATACTTTTGTCGCTTAATGGTAGAGAGATTGTGGTGTTGCAGGCTTGGTAGGGTGTAGACTGTAGAGGGTACATTGTAATTAGTAGAGGTGGTATAAGTAGTGGTATTAGTAGTAGCGGTTGTAGTAGTAGTAGCAGTAGTAACAGTGATAGCGGTGGTCGAAATAAATCACTTTTACATAATACTAATACGTTCTTCTAACTATTACTACTAATTACTACTACTGTATACTATTACATCTATTACTACGTACTTTTAACTACTGCTAATAATAATACGACTAAATATATAACACCTAACAAGCATTTCACAACACAGATAGCCATGATAAATACAGAATTAAGTATAATGCGCAATAATAGTATAAAAAAAAGATCATCTGTTTTCGCCCGGGATCGAACCGGGGACCTTGCGCGTGTGAGGCGCACGTGATAACCACTACACTACGAAAACCTGTGAAGGTGAAGGTAAAGATAAGGTATATATACTCGCAGTGGATGTAGTGTTTTGAGAGCCTTTAGGATGCGCAACTTTAGTTATGAGAGGAGATTGAAGCTTTTGAATTTACACTCTGGAGAGGCGTAGAGTAGGTGGCGATCTGTTTGAAGAAGAAAAAGTAGAAATAATAAATAGTTGTCTCTGTTATCATTCCATTGGTAATGATGTGTCAATCCATTAATCAGGGCGTCCAGGGGCTCTTGATGGGCACGTCACCTCCTTTGTTTGTCACGCTGATGAAGAAATACCGGGTAGGCAGGAGCGTAATGAGGCCTATACACTGGCTGAAGGGTTTGCCGCGGTGGTGGTGGTGCACGGTTGCTCTGCCGCCGCAATACAACCGATCAGCTAATAAGGAAATACAGACAGATAATTATACTGTAGACACAGTTGGTGCCCCTGACAACCAGGATCCAGCAGATGATGGCCTGTCGGGTGGCCAGGATCCTCCAGCGTGAGAGGGAGTCTGCACCACGGTCCAGCCACAAGGACGGGACCTATCAGCCGGCAACACCAGGTCCTGGCTACGCAGGGTGGCCCACGCCTCCAACCACCGGCTCCACCTCGACCACCTACTGCAGGAAGGACCCGACCCTCCTGCCGCCTTCTACGCCGCTCCCCCTACCCCGTGGCAAGCCCCGTCGGTGGAGGTCATCATCACCGCCTTGCCGACCAGCAAGGCGCTGTGCACCCGGGCGGAGCTGCGGCAGCACGCACTGAGGGGGATGGCAGAGGCCAACGTCCCAGGCAGCGCCGTCTACTACACGGACAGCTCGGTCGCCTCTGAGAGAGGCAGGAGGGGCGCCGCGGCGGTCACCTGTGGGGAGGTGCTGCCCGACCACTGCTCCACCCTGCAGACTGAACTGTCCAGGGTGGACGTGGTCCTGCTGCACCGCCTCCGGCTGGGCTATCGCACGCTGGAGGAGCTGAGGGACGCTTTTGAGAGTGTGCAGTGTGACCACTGTGGCCACCTGGCCCGGCACCCCCTGAGGCACTGCCTGCTGTCCTGCCCCGCCACGGCCCAGCTGAGGCAGCAGATCGGGGGCCCAGAGGACGACGAGGATAGGGCAGCCCCGGTGCTCCGGCGGGCACAAGAGGACTTGCCGCGGCTGTTGGGGGCTGCTCGAAAAAAGAAAAAAAAGTATATATATACTATATATATTATATATATATATATATATATATATATATATATATATATATATATATATATATATATATATATATATATATATATATATATAATAAAATATATATATTTTTTTTTTCTTTTTTTTTTTTTCTTTCTTTTTTCTTACTTAATCGATGAGGACGTCGGCACATTTTCCCCTTTTTTGGCATTATAATTAATCCATTGGAATCTCTCCCGCAACCTTTACGAATACGTCTGCTGCCGACGGCGACGCTGCCGGAGGAAAGCGAAGTGAGGGGTGATTTTCGTGTGTAATGTTTACTATTGTTTAGGTAACTTACGCATCCATCACTACATCTTTGACTTATTTTCTATACATATACGTTCTATTCTCATATTTTCTTTCCCTTAAGTCACTCCCGACGGTGAGACAGACGAAGGAGAGAGATAAATGAGTCGGTGATTCTTGACAACAGTGGATGTTTGAGAAAAGACGAGAAGAATTTTCCGACCTCGAAACCGTAAGATGGTGTGTGTGTGTGTGTGTGTGTGTGTGTGTGTGTGTGTGTGCTTTCAGTCGCTAGGTTCATCCTACATCCCATTCTTCAGGATTCTCTCTTTTTTTCTTTTTCTCTCTCTCTCTCTCGATCTCTCCTCTCTCTCTCTCTCTCTCTCTCTCCTCTCTCTCTCTCTCTCTCTCTCCTCTCTCTCTCTCTCTCTCTCTCTCTCTTCTCTTCTCTCTTCTCTCTCTCTCTCTCTCTCTCTCTCTCTCTTTCGTTGTTTGATTTTGTAGTCTCCATTTTTTTCTTTCTTTCAATCCTTCTCATTCTTCTTCTTCTTCTTTACAACTGATCGCCAGAAATCACTCATGCAGAATTAAAATGAGTTGCATCGTCATGTGACCTCATACCTCTCGTAATACAAACACATACACATAGTATATATATATATATGAGAGAGATAATTTTTTTTTATCTGACTGCCAAGGAAGTATCTTCTTTCCAAGCACATTAACCACCCCCTCAGTCTCCTTACATTTCGGTAACAAGCAAAGGAAGGAGAGGCTTAAACAGAAAAGGAGGAGGAAGAAGAGTGAAAATTTGATAATAAGTTAAAAAGGGAAGAGGAGCCTAACAGCAGGATCAGGAAGCATGCAGGGAAGGGGTCATCCCAGCCTGGCGTCTTCCCTCCTCCCCCTCCCTTCCCCCTCCCTTCCCCCTCCCTTTCCCCCTTCCCCCTTCCCCCTCACCACTGTGTTAGGTCCCGCTGGCCGACCTGGCTCTCCTGGCATACGTAAACATGGACTTGAATATACATTGAGAGCATCCAGCATGAGTCAGGGATATGGTGGTGGTGGTGTGGCGGGAGGGGAAAGGGCAAGGAAGGGGAAGGGGAGAGAGGGAGGGTAAGGAAGGAGAAGGGGAGAGGAAGGGGAAGGGAAGAGGAAGGGGCAAGGAAGGGGAAGGGGAGAGGGAGGGGCAAGGAAGGGGAAGGGGAGAGGGAGGGGCAAGGAAGGGGAAGGGGAGAGGGAGGGGCAAGGAAGGGGAAGGGCAAGAAGGGGAAGGGGCAAGGAAGGGGAAGGGGAGAGGGAGGGGCAAGGAAGGGGAAGGGGAGAGGGAGGGGCAAGGAAGGGGAAGAGCGGGAGATGCAAGGTGAGTGAATGTTACTGAAAAATATTAGACGCGAATTCTTATGTCAGACAGATGAAGACAGGTACGCCGGGAAGCCTTTTGGGGAAATATATGACTCCGAACCTTCATTTTCGATGATTAAGTGCTTTTCTTCCCTTTGAAAACTCACTCTGCCGCAAACCTCATAATTTTTCGTCCATAAAGCATCGTTAGTGACCTTTACTACCGGCATTCCACACATTCTATTTTCCTCTCAGGTTTATAACATTTCGTTCGTGATATCATGTTATTCGTGCGACTGATTTTATTGCTTTTGTTGGCATTTTCAGATTTCAATGGGTTTTTTATCGAATCTTCATATACGTAGATGTTTATAATTTCAATACGATCATTAGTTTTCCAGGCCATTTGGGAAAACTCATGATCCTGACTCTAGAGTCTAGACCCTATAGAGTCAGGATCCCGTGGAGGGCAGTGTTTTCGGCCCCGCCCGCGTGTAGGGGAGGGCCCCCCCCTACAGCTCTCATCCCCCCGTGCGGGGGGATGAGAGCGACAGGTATATAGTGAAAGGGGGGAGGGGGAGGAGGGTAACAAGCGGAGCGGAACCCAAGTCCTCCCCTGCGGTAGCTCCGTCACGGTGCCCTCACCAGGACGAGGCTGGAGGCTGTGTGGGGCGTGCCGTGGTGGCGGTGGAGGTGTCAATGGTGGTTGTGGTGGTGGTTATGAAGAGACGAGTAATAATAGAAAGAGTGGTACACTACCACCACCCTGACTCCTTCCCTTCCCCGCCACCTCTACACAAAACTCCGGCACATGACCTCTAGAGCATGGAGGTCAGGAGGCAGTGCGAGGCTCAATACCTCGCCACTGGCCCGCGGATTGTGGTAAGGAGGAGGAGCAGGAGGGAGGAGGTCTGTCCGAGGTGGAGGACGAGTCAATGTACCTTGGGCTGTTGCGGCCGACAGTTCCCACTATAGGACAGTCCATTTCACGCCCTGGTCCTCTGGTATGTGCGGTGAGAACTGGGAGGGCGGGGAGGCGAGACGGTACGTGGGGGAGGAGAGAGGAAAGAGAGGGAAGAGAGAAGGGGAGGTTAGTATATAGAGAGGTAGGGTAAATTGAGGGGAGGGGTGATAGAGAGAGAGAGAGAGAGAGAGAGAGAGAGAGAGAGAGAGAGAGAGAGAGAGAGAGAGAGAGAGAGAGAGAGAGAGAGAGAGAGAGAGAGAGAGAGGAGAAAAGTGGAAGATATTTGCATTTAAGACTAAAGATGGAGGAGGAGGAGAGGTGGAAGGGAGGAGAAAGATAGATGGAAGATTGGTACGTAAAATAAAAAAATAAGCAATAGGAATAGAGACATGAACCATGGGGAAAAAAGGAACAGAAAAATAATAGAGGATAGAAAAGGAAGAAGGAAGAGGCATAAAAACAAACAGCGATAAAAGTATTGCGAGTAACAGGAATAAATAAACATACACAGATAATAGAATACAAACATTGAGCAGTACAATTATATAATCAATGGCGACAACTAAAGCGAGAAAGAGGCGGAGGAGAAGAAGGAAACTGAGGAAAAAAGAAAAAAAAGAGAGGAAGGTCAATCAACAGTTTTTGGATGACCAGAGAAAATAAGAAGAAAGAAAAAGAAAGAAACTAATAAGATAGAATAAGAGAAGAAAACAAATTAAAGACCCAGACAGCAAGAAGAAACACGTCAGGGAGTGCCGTTGAAAAAGGCCTGACTCCCGACCAACAACTGAACTGAACTGGAAGGTTTAGGAAGAGGAAGAAAGAAGGAAGATTGATAGGAAGTAAGGCAGGAGGAGGAAAAGGGGAGGAAAGGAAGGCGGAGGAAGCTCAGGAGGGTGATGGAAAAAATTAGAGGAAGGTTTGGGAGGAGGGAGGAAAAAGGAAGATTGGTAGGAAGTAAGGCAGGAGGAGGAAAGGAAAGGAAGGACAATAGGATACGGGAACGCCTGGAGGAGAGGAAGGCTTGGGGCTACGTGCGGCGTCAGATCTTGTGCCGGAGTGTGTGGCGGCGGCAATGAGCGTGACGCCAACCTTCCCATCACCCCAGAACCCTAGCCTCCCCTCCAGCACTCCCCCAGCACTCCCCAGGTAGCCAGGGAATCGCACACACCACAGGCCTCCCCCAGACTCAATTCTGAGTTATTTATGGAAAACGTAATTTTTCAACACACAAAAAATTAATACCCTATTTAATAATCCCTATTAAGAGTACATATAATAATTGGGTTATATATATTATACCCCTAATAGGGGTATATATAATACACCCCTAATAATCTCCTAAGAGATACTTTAATAAATTCTGTGAAAATACCTGGATCTCTCATGTTATATTGAAGAAAAAAAACTTACAACTAAAACTTACTACTTACACTCACAAGCTCGCCTCATGACTCACCACAACAATAGTCCTCACGTACTCACACACTCGCACACTCACACACAAACACGCTGCCATTCCGTCTTTCCCTCTCAGTCACCGTCGAGTCACACACATTAGCGGCTGATAACACGCATTGCCGCCTCCGTGGTGTGACTGTGTAGTGCAATGTAGTGTTGTGCTTCAAGGATTACCGTGTCTTTGTTAGGGAATATGGCAATTTTTCGTGATAACAAATAAATTATTACTCTTTGTTTGATATGCGCGTTTGTATTGATAGTTTAACTTATATAATCTTCAATATCACAGTGTTTTCTTTATACCCGACCTCTACTCTGTGAATGCACTAGTGGGGGTTTTTCTTCCTTTTTGTATTTCTCTCCCAACACCTGAACCTGAGTGCTGTGCTGAGCGTGGGTGGGATTAAATCATTGAATGTTATTGTTATTATTATTATTATTATTATTATTGATATTATTATTATTAAATGGAAACAATTACTTGACTGAATGAACACCTTATATTTAAAAAAAAAAAAAAAAAAAAAATATATATATATATATATATATATATATATATATATATATATATTATATATATATATATATATATATATATATATATATATATATATATATATATATTATACATTGATATATATCTTGCCGTGGTGGAACGTCAACACTAGCTTCTTGAAGTGTGTGGTGCATCAACGGTAACTCTGTATTGTTTGCATCTTCCTCAGGTTGTTGATCGTGGGCCTGATGGCCGGGTGATGGCCGGGTGGGGGATGTGGCCGCCCCTGCAGCCT
>JACEEZ010017129.1:695000-735000 GCA_016584305.1 Chionoecetes opilio
CTCTCTCTCTTCTTCTCCTCTCTCTCTTTGCCTCGCTCTCCCCTCATCTCTCTCTATCTCTCCTCCTCTCCGCTGCCTCTCTCCTCTCCAGACTCAGCTCTCTCCTCTCTCTCGTCTCTCTCTCTCCATCTCCTCCTCTCTTCCGCTCCCTCTCTCTCCTCTCTCTCCTCTCTCCCTCATTCTCTCTCTCTTCTCCCCTCTCCTTCTCTCTACTCGCTCTCCGGCTCTCTCTCCTCTCTCTCCTCACTCTCTCTCTCTCCATCTCTCCTCTCCTCTCTCTACCCTCCTCCTCGTCTCTCCTCCTCTCTCTCCTCGCTCTTTCCTCTCCCAATCTTCTCTCTCTCTCTCTCTCTCTCTCTCTCTCTCTCGTCTCCTCGTCTCTCTCTTCTCTCTCTCTCTTCAGGCTGATTATGGTAAGATGACTATACTTTATATTGACTTGGTTGCATTGCCTATTGTTCACATATCATCACGAGAAAAGAGAGAGAGAGAGAGAGGAGAGAGAGAGGAGAGAGAGAGAGAGAGAGAGGAGAGAGGAGAGAGAGAGAGAGAGAGAGAGAGATAGAGAGAAGCACAACAAACAGATTACCGTCCCCCAGACCACTTTGTTCATGTTCCGCCTGTAAATCGATAAGATTAGATCACTTATCTCTCTCCATTCGGCGTGAGGAGAAGACAACGAAAGGAGGAGGAAAATTGAGACTTAATATAATTTACTTTCATTAACAAATATATAATTAACACAAGCGTTTTTGAAGGCTGTAGACTGAAGGAGGAGGAGGAGAGGAGGAAGCAGGAGGGAAGGAGGGAGGAGGAGGGAGGAGGGAGGAGGAGTAGGAGGAGGAGGATGAGTAGGAGGAGGGGAGGAGGAGAGAGAGAGACAATAGAGTAATGGTAATGTGTTGTCGACTTTAATTATGAACGTTGTGTTGGTCAGCTGTCTATCCGCTCCTCCGTCCCCCCTCCTCTCCTCTCCTCCTCCTCCTCCTCCTCCTCCTCCTCCCTCCTCCTCCTCCTCCTCCTCCTCCTCAACAATTAAGTCTGACCCTAGCTTGATGGGATCATTGTATAATAAATGATGGTGATGGTGGTGGTTATAATATTGGTAGTAGCATAAAGGAGTAGGGGAAAATAGGAAAAGGAAGGGGAGTAGGAGAACATCTTAAATAAAGAAGAAAAAAATAGGGCAGTATACACACACACACACACACACACAACACACACACACACACACACACACACACACACACACACACACACACACACACAGTATATATACCTATATATTAGTACACCTGAAAGTAATAAACGAATGTTACTAAAAAAATGTACTAAAAAAAATGTACTTAAATAATGTACTATAATAATGTACTAAAGAATGTACTGAAAAAATGTACTACAAAATTGTACTAAAATAATATACAAACGTACTAAAAATGTAATAAAAAATGTACGAAAGTAATACACTTAAAAACCAACTAAAAAATGTACTAAAATAATGTACTAAAAAATGTACTAAAAATATACTAAAAATGTACTAGAATGTACAAAAAATATACTGTTTAGGTTAGGCTAGGTTAAGTTTGGTTAGGTTAAGTTTGGTTAGTTTAGGGTAGGGTTGGCTAGTTGTTTAGGTTAGGTTTGGTTCTATTAGGTTAGGTTAGGTTAGGTTAGGTTAGGTTTGGTTTGATTTGATTTTGTTTGGGTTGGTTTGGTTTAGTTTGGTTAGGTTAGGTTAAGTTAGTTGTCTAGGTTAAGTTTGGTTCTATTAGGTTAGGCTAGGTTAGATTAGCTTTGGTTTGATTTTATTTTGTTTGGTTTGGTTTAGTTTGGTTTGGTTAGGTTAGGCTAGAGGCGTTTTCTGCGGGGGATTTTTGGCTGCAATCGGAAAATTTTCGATTGCAAACGGTCACAACAACAACAACAAATGATTGCGGGTCGGGCCAATCATCTTCCCTGGATGGTTGAACAGGGATCGAAATTTGAGCAACCGAAAATGTTTCGGTTGCAATCAGGATCCCCGCAGAAAACGCCTTAGGTTAGGTTACTTAAGCATCACTTGGCGTCCCGTTACAGGGGTTGTGAACGTCAGTCATGTAGGGTTTCAGGACGGCATCTGACGGCTCGCTTATAGAAGGTTATGCTGGAGGAATAATGATGATGGATGTCCTCCTAATAGACCCATCTGGCAAGGGCTTCTATTACCAGGCCTACCTTAATAACACACGATGGTTAAAATGGCTGGTTTGTAGGCATAGGCAGTGCTGAAGAGTAACACACACACACACACACAACACACACCACAACACACACACATACCCACCAACACACACCACACACCACCCACACCACAACACACACACCACAGACACACACCACACACAACACACACAACACTTTAGGATACTCCGTAGTGTAGGGGAAGCACGCTCGGTTCACAACCGAGAAGTCCCGGGTTCGATCCCCGGGCGGAGCGGAAACATATGGGCTGTTTCCTTAAAACCCGAGCCCCTGTCCACCCAGCAGTGAATGGGTACCGGGTGTTAGCCGGGGTTTGTGACCTGCTCTCCGGGGTGCTAGCTTCGGCCAAAACTAAGCACTAAGGATGAATGATATAAATGTTGATATGGAGACGGGGCCATACGAGCCTTGCTCAGGCCCTGTAAAATACAACTAAATGAATACAACTAGATGAATACATACACACACCCACACACACACACACACACACACACACACGCACATATCTTCAAAGAGAATAATAGAAGAAAACAAGAAAACTATGACATCTACTCTGTAAACATAATAATATAATCCTTTAACACTCTTTATATCTTTAACATTATTTTTACTACTTTTCTTTGATCTTTATACACGAGCCCAAATGGGAGAGAAAATGGCAAATAATAAGTGTTTCGTATTGCTATATTTTCTTATTGCTATTTTTCAGTCGCTCTTGATTTTCAGTCATTTGTTTCTGCCCACTTTTTTTATTTAGCTTTTTGAAAAACATTATTATTGTTAGTGATAAGATGCGTATTATCTCCCCACCATCACTATTCCCTTATATCTAATTCCCCAATCATTCCTATAGAACAAGGCAGAATCTCCCCTCCATTAATTCCCATCACATGTAAAGAGTTGGGGAAACAGAGGAGGATGAGCTTGAGAAGTTAAAGAAGAAGAGAAGTGTTATGAATAGGATGATGAAATAGAAGATAAAAGGAAGAGGTTGGAAAATATAGGGTTTTAAAAAGAGATGAAAATGAAGGAGAAACATAGGAATATGAGATTATGAGGGATGCAGAGAAGAATGAGCTGGATGGTGATGATGATGGTGGTGATGGTGGTGGTGATGGTGTGACCGAACAATTAATCAAGCATAGTAAATTCAGACCAGACGTTGACAGTGACGCGTCGCCTTTGCTTTGCCGTCAGCTGGTGTTGACAGGACGAGCTTGGAGGAGAAAGAGGGTAGGGAGGGGTTGAGGTGAGCTTGAGGGGGGGAGGGGGGAGGAGAGTTTGAGGGGGGGAGGGGTGGTGGTGAGCTTCTTCCTCCTCCTCATCTTCCTCCTCCTCTTGACCCCATCTTGACGCATTCATCTCGAGGGAACAAAAGAGGATCAGGCAGCGTTATAGGTCACTGCTCGGCCAATCAGGTGCCTTGCTCTCCCATCGACTGGCCAATAGGAGAGGAGAACGATGCCACAGGAGCGTCATTAAGAATAAGGTCTCAGTAGTGGCGCCAGGGTGAGCTAGTCAGTCACAGTCAATCAGTCACCCTGCAATTCAGTCAGTCAGTCAGTTAGTCACCCTGCAAGTCAGTCAGTCAGTCAGTATTTACCCTCGTAGGTGCCGGCCAGGATGACTTAGGGAGGAAGCTAACCCCTCAATCTTATGTTATATTGCAATACTGTTATGTTATACTACTACTACTACTACTACTACTACTACTACTACTACTACTACTACTACTACTACTACTACTACTACTACTACTATTTCTACTACTACTACTACTACTACTATTTCTACTACTACTACTACTACTACTATTACTACTACTACTACTACTACTACTACTACTACTACTACTACTACTACTACTACTACTACTACTACTACTACTACTACTACTACTACTACTACTACTACTACTACTACTACTACTACTGTTAAGAATGAATACGATGATAATAGTAATGATGGTAATGTAAAAGATAATGCTTGGATGAATTTCGCGTTAAGGAAGAAAGGTGTTGAACTAAGAGGGAAGAAAATGAGTAAGAATGGCTACAGAGTGTGTGAGGAAGAAGGAAGGAAGGAGGGAGAGGAGTGTATGTGAAGGAAGGGGAGCAGGGGAGCAGGGAGGGTGTAAATAGTGACGGAAGATGATGGGGAGCACATTCCTGGGGGGAAAAAGAGAGGAAAACAGGAGCAGGGAGGGTGTAAATAGTGACGGAAGATGATGGGGAGCACATTCCTGGGGAGAGAGAGAGAGAGAGAGAGAGAGAGAGAGGAGAGAGAGAGAGAGAGAGAGAGAGAGAGAGAGAGAGAGAGAGAGAGAGAGAGAGAGAGTAGAGACCGTTATGGAAAGGGAAAGAAAGAAAAAAATGTATTGGTAACGCGTGAGAGAGACATTTCTTTCTTTCTGTTCTTCATTTTCAAATCATTTTGTCCGTCGTCATTAGGGGCGGTCCAGTTTGCGCTTCTTGAGCAGGCTCCCTTTGCTCTCCACATCTAGGCGATGCAGGTTGCACGTCCTGCGTTTCGTCTCCATTTCGGGGGAACGCGTCGCTTCGGGGCCTCCTACTCGTGCCGGGGAGGAACAGGGGACGAAATTGAAACCAGATTGGGAAAGACGAGGAGGAGGAGGTGGAGGTAGAGAAAGGTGGAGGAGGTGGAGGAAGGTGGAAGGAGGGTGGAGTAAGGTGGAGGAGGAGGAGATAGAGGAAGGGGGGGTGTTTTTTGGAAAGAAAAGGAGATAGGTAAAGAGGAGGAGGAGGGGAGGGGAGGGGGAAAGGAGGGAGGAGGAGGAGGAGAGGAGGAAGGGGAAGGGGGGGAGGAGGAGGGAAGGGGAGGAGGGAAGGGAGGAGGAAGGGGAGGGGAGGGGGGGGAAAGGGGAGGAGGGGGGTAAGAAGAGGAAGGGTAAGGAGGAAGGAGGGGAAGGAAAGGAAAATTACTAGGTACTAATAACAGACCCCAGGAGCCTATTGGTCCATAACAGGGTATCTGCTGAAACTACTCTACAATACAATACTGCGGGGAACATTTGGAAAAATGATACCATGTCCCTAAAGAGGATAGGAACATGGAAGTTTCATAGTGCAAAGATGGATATAAAAAATACAACAAAAACCTCCACTCCCACTACAACTAATCGATACGGGGACTAATATAATTCGCACTATCAATCCCCTTTATTTTCAGGGGCTAAAGTCTTTTTTTTAAAATTATTTATTGTGCGGGTCCGAAAAACTTTGGGTAACTTTTCCATCGATAAACGACTTAAACTTGAAATTTTTTTACGGAGATCGGTAGAAACTTTTGCCCGTTAGTTTAAAACCTTTATTTTTGTTGACTTGATTTAAAAGCCGAATGGTTCTTTGTTTAAACATCAAACCCTTTTGGATCTAAAGGTTTCAAAATCAAGTCCCCAGGATTCTTCGATCCTTGGGGAAAACATTTTAAAGTTCCGGGAGTCTCTCTTCTAAGATGAATTTCGCAGGATGGAATTTGTTTGGTTGCTCTTTTTTGCACTGTTTCCAATTTGCTTGTTTTTTCAAAAACAGGGCGACCAAAATTTAAACGGCATTTTCCCAAAGGGGGGCCTAACCGGGACGTGTAAAAATTGTTCATTATTTTCGGATTTTAGTTAAAGTTGCTTTAATAAAGCCCAACACATAGTCCCTTTTTTACTGGCGCTAGGAATGGGATGGTTTTCAGATCTTTACTGATGATGACACCAAAAACCTTTTCCTTCTGACTCCTTTAACGATTTTTTTGTTTTTGATATTTATATTGAGGTTATTTTCCCTATTGCAACTTTATTTTAAAGGAAATTTAAATTTTAATACCCTTTTATCACTCCATTGAAGTTTTTTTGAGATCTTTTTGTAGGGTTCGCATTTTTCTCTAATTTTTACCCCCAAATTTGGTGTTTTTTTCCAAATTCGATTTTTTAGATACAAGTCCGCAGCCAGATCGTTGAATTATCAAAAAAAATAGGACCAAGACCGAGCTCTGAGGCCCCCCACTAGAAACTCTCCAAACAGATGCCTCCCCATTTTTACTACCCCGTTTTTTTACGTTTTAAAGGCAATGCCAATCCATGAACATAATTTTTCCCCTAAGAGGGCCCCTTAGCTTGGTCAACAGTCGCTTATGGGGAACGTATCGGGCTTTTGAAAATCAAGGTATATTACATCCGGGGGAATTTAGGCCCCGTTTGAAAAAATGAATTAAAAAAACCCATGGGTTTTGTTAACAGGATTTTTTTATTTCAAACCTTTGGGGGATTTTATATTGAGTATTTTCATCGAGAAAAAATATTTTATCCCAATATTTTCAAATGTTTAACAACCAAAGTTAGACTAATTGGGGGAAATATTTCGGGGCCTTACCCCCTTTCTTGAAATCGGGCACTTGTTTAATTTACTAAGAATTTTTTTGCCCATTAGCGTTTATTGAGAATAATTTTAAAGGGGGAAAAAGTTGACGTGACATTCGCAAAGAATCGCGGCAAAATTTTCGCCCACCCCCCCGGATTTTGCGGGGTCATTTTTCTGAAATTTACTTTGGAGGGGGAGGAGGGGGGGAGGGGGGGGGGAAAGGAGGGAGGGGAGGGGAGAAAAGGAAAGGGTTGGAAAAAAGGTGGAGAAGGAAGGGAAAGGGAAAGAGGAGGGGGGTGGAAGAGGAGGAGGTTTAATAGGTTAAAAGGAAAAACAGACACCAGGAGCCCTTTTGGTCCATAGCGAGGGATCGCTGCTACTACTACTAAATCAACTCGTAAAAAACATTTGGGAAAAAATGTCCCATGTCCCTAAAGAGGATGGGAACATGGAATTTTCATAGGGCAGAATGATAAAGAAAAATACTAACTACACCCCACCATACAACTAATCGATACGGGGGATAGTACGAATTCGCCTATCAATTACCCATTTATTTTACAGTGCGCGCAAGTTGTTTTTGAAGTAGTTTTTGTGCTGGCCCGGAAAAACATTTGCTGGTACTTTTCCATGTCAACGACTCTAACATTGAAATTTTTTTACGGGATCGGTGATGCACGGCCGTTTTTTTTTTAAACCCTTTATTTTTGTGTCATTGAGTTGAAACTCGAATGGGTTTCCCTTTGTTTAAATGACATAAATCCTTTTGGATTTTAAAAGGTTTCTATCAAGCCCCAGGATTCTCATCCCATAGGAAAAACAATAATTTCCGCTCTTTTTCAAAAGATAAATTTTCGCAGAGAGGAATTTTTTTTGGTGCTTTTCTTTGCACGTTTCCAAATTTTGGGTTTGACTTTTACGAAACAGAGTGACCAGAATTGGAGGCATTTTCCAAGTGCGGCCAAACCAGGAGTTAAAATTTTTTTTTTTTTTGTCATTACTTTCAGTTTTTTATGTTAAAATTTTACGTTTAAAAAAGCCCACTCATATTGTTTTTTTCTGGCAGCTAGGCAATGGGAGGGTTTTAAGATCATTATGATGATGACACTAAACCCTTTTCCCGCTGAAATTCGTTAAGATTTTTTGCTTTTAGTTACATTTGAGGTTTCTTCCTATATGAACTTTAAATTTTATCGGAATTGTTTTAATAGCCATTTATCACCCCAATCTGAATTTTGTCGAGATCATTTTGATGAGTTCGCAGTTTTCTCTGTATATGTTTCCCGCCTAATTTGGTGTCTCTGAAAATTTGATTTTTTAGATAAAAGCCGCTCCAGATCGTTGATATATATAGAAAAAGAGTAGGACCCAAACCGACCCTGAGGCCCCCCCACTAGTAACATCAACCAAACAATCCCTCGCCATTTATTACTACCGTTTTTACGATTTGAAGGCAATCGCCAATCCAAAAACATAATTGCTCTCCTAAGCCATGGCCCTTACGGTCACGGCGTTTATGGGAACTGTATCGAAGGCTTCTGAAAATCAAGGTATATTACATCCGGGGGGAATTTTTTAGGTCCCATTTTGAATAAATGACATTAAAAAATCCAGTAGGTTTGTTAACGGATTTTTATTTAAAAATCTGCGGGTTTTTTATTTTGAGTATTTCATCGAAAAAAGCATTTTTTACCCCGAATTTTTTCCAAAAGTTAACAATCAGGGAGTTAGAAAATTTGGGGCGATAATCTGCGGGCTCTACTCCCCTTTCTTGAATTGGGTGTACATTAGCTAATTCCAAACTGAACTTTTGCCCTTTAGCGATTTTGAAAAAAATCTTTAGGGGGAGCAAAATTTTACGTGACATTCGCGAAGATCGCGGCGAGATTTCGTCCACCCCAGGGATTTTGCTGGGTAATTTTCGAAAATACTTGATATTTCGTCTACTGTTTCTCTCTATTTCCAGTCTACCCCTTTCGAGTTCATACAGTTTACGGTTCGGTAAGGAGTTTCGTCCTTTAATAATACCCATTAAAATATTCATTTGGGACGAAAGCCCAAACCCTTATTTTTACCCCAAATTATTTTTATCTTTTGTGGCCCTACTTGTTTTGCGTTTTTCTTTCTTTGAAGTATTTTAAAAAACCTTTCGGTTTGATTGGATTTTTTTCAATTTTTTTTCATATCCGCTTTTTTTGACTAATTAGTCCTTTTCAGCGACGTTTACGGTTTTTTCTCTGAACGCAGTCTGCATTTGATCGTTGTAAAAATTTTAAAGCTGGCGTTTCTGCCAATATTTTTTGGTTCATTATTCATCCAACGGTCGTTTATGTTATTTAAACGTTTTTTTCCCGGGGCATGTTTTTTCCCCACCGATTTTATTTATTTTTGAATACATTTCACATGTTTTTGGCGTTTTTACCCTTTTTAGGGCAATCCCTTCAACTCCGCTTATACCCGTGATCTTCGTGAAATTGCTTTTTTATAATTTGGGACTAAACCATTTAGTAACCGATTTCTGTGATGTCTACATTGCAATTTATGCCCCATCTGATTTGCCCGTATCACTGTTGCCAAAAGTTTACCTATATCGCGTAAACAATCAGATCGGGAGGAGGAGGGGGGAGGAGGAGGAGGGGGAGGAGGAGGAGGAGGGGAGGAGGGGGAGAAGGAGGAGGAGGGGGAGGGGGAAAAAAACATACACCAACATCTACCCTTTTTTTCGTCCCTTCCCCAGGTTTACAAAAAAGGACATCCCTCACCTTCCCTTACAAGTCACACAAACGCACCCCCCGCAAAGGGGGAGGAGGGGGAGAGGAGGGGAGGGAGAAAGATGGATCACCTTGACAGAACCCAAAAATTTCCATTTGGTAGGTTTGGGGACATGATTGAGAGAGAGAGAGAAGGAGAGAGAGGAGAGGAAAAGAAGGAGGAGGGAGGGGAAGAGAAGAGAGAGAGAGAGAGAGAAAAGGAGAGAGAGAAGAGAGAGAGAGAGAGAGAGAGAGAGAGTTTTTCTTTGGGGATTTTTTTCAAAAATTCCCGTTTCCCCCCAGTCCAAACAAACTCTCTCCTCTCTCTCTCTCTCTCTTTTCTCTCTCTCCCCTCTTCTCTCTCTCCCCTCTCTCCCCCTCTCTCCTCTTTTCCCTCTAGGCGAGTCCAAAGAAAAACCCCCCCACCCTGACCTCTTTGACCCCTGACAACCCCGAGGCCACGTTGACCCCAAGTGGCACTGTCGTTCTCCCGCCATCCCCTTCCCCCCACATTTCCCCTCCTTCCCCCCCTCCCCTACCCTTGACTTTCCTTCCTTTTCCCTCCCTACTTCCGTATCGTCTCTTCTAACCCCTTGTATCTTCCCTCTCCTCCCCCCACTCAAACCTTTCTCTTCCCCCTTTCCCTCCCCTCTCCCTCTTCCTTCGTTCCCATTTCCCCTTTTCTTTCCCCCTCCTCCCTTCCTTTCCTCCCCCCTTTTTTCCCTTTTCTTTTTCACATTGGTTTTTGTTTTAAAGGGGGTTGTTTTGCCAGAAAAAGAATATTTAGAAAGTTTCCAGCAGTAGCATTAATTGATGGACCGTGTGTCCCTTTTTTCCTTTCCTCCCTTCCTTCCCCCTTTCCTTTTTTTTTCTTTTTTGAAAGGGTCCGAAAATTTGGGGTTTGGCCCCATAAAGGGGAAATCAATCTTTTGGGGGCCACATTAAGGGACCCAACTCCAAGAAAGGAAACGTCGGGGGGGGGGGGTAAGGTCTCAAAACAAAATTGCCCTGATTTAACCTTTTTTAAAAATGCTCTAACTTTTTCTTTGGGGTAAATGTGGAAGCTCCTCCCACCCTCCCAACCCCCGTGTTTTTGAAAAATGGAAAAAAGGGAAAAGCCCTTTTTCACGAAAAAACTTTTTTCCCTTTTTTTTCTCTTTTTTTTTTTTGTTTTTTTTGGGGGGTTTTGGTGTTTTTTTTTCGTAAGGGTTTTGTTTTTTTGTTTTTTTTTTTTTAGTTTTTTCTAAACCTTGGAGGTTTAAAGGGAAACCAAATTTGTCCCCCCCCCAGTGCATATATAAGTTCTTTTTGTCTTTGGGCGCGGGCCCATTTCTCTTTTTCCCCTTCCCTTCTTCCTCCAACCTCCTCCTCCTTCCTTCCCTTTTTTTCCCTTTTTCTGATTTTTTGCCCCTTTTAATAGGTTTTTTGGCGTTTAAATTGTTTATTTTTTTTTTTTTTGGCTCTAATGGACGGACAGAGAGACAGGTGGGTGGACAGACATACTTACCGAACGATGTGCAGACAGAAGGATGGACAGGAGGGCAGATAGACGGATGGGAGGTTGACACACACACACAACACACACGCACACGCACACACACACACACACACACACACACACACACACACACACACACACACACACACACACACACACACACACACCACACACACATGCCTACACCCATGAAACTATTTACTAATAATATCAGCTTTTTTTAATTCAAGAGGAGAGTAAAAATTAATTTCCTTGTCCTTCAGACCTCACAAACATCCCACGAGTGATAGGTAGAATATGTATTTCATGTACATTTAAGATGCCATACATGTATACATGTATAGTATTTATGTATGTAGTTTGGTATGTGGTTTAGTCATAGTGTAGTATTTTCATAGTCATAGTAGTAGTATTATATATATAAAGTATGTATTGGATAGCATAGGTTACGAAAGTTCTTATTTTGATTTTTTCATATAAATGTATATGTATATGTGTCATTGCATATATATGGATGAATGAATGATCGTATATATGCGTGTATGTAATGTAGTGTGTTTGTATGAATTTTTGGATTTTCGTATGTGTTTGTGTTTTTATGGTATGAAATTATATGTATATGTATGTATATATATTTTTTTTGCTTCACGTTACAAAGTATTATATTTTTACTACATAAACAAACAGCCAACTGATTCTGCTCAGCACATATAACTTATATCTGAACATGTCTGTCAGGGAGCCTTGACTCGACAGACCGTTCCAACGACCACTTTTTATGTAATTACTGAATGTATATATTTACTAGTAATGGCAATAAACTTTACTTACTTACTTACTTACTTACTTACTTACTTACTTACACACACACACACACACACACACACACACACACACACACACACACACACACACACACACACACACACACACACACACACACACACACACACACACACACACAACACACACACACACACACACACCACACACACACACAACACACACACACACACACACACACACACACACACACACACACACACACACACACACACACACAAACACACATACACACACACGCACACACACACACACACACACACACACACACGCAAACACATACACACACAAAATTAATTATCTTTAGTCTACGTCTGCAAAGAGAGATAAGGAATAACAGGTCACGTATCCGCTTCTCCTCCTCTTTTTCTTCCTTTGTTTTCTTCCTCTTCCTCCCCCTCTTTTCTTTCTCCTTTATTCATCCTCCTCTTAGTTAACCTTCTTCCTACTCTTATTAAACATCAATATCTTGGTGTCTCGTTTCCTCTAACTTTCCTTTATTTTTTTCAACTTATTTTTTTCTACTTGACTATTTTTTACTCAACATATTTTGTTTACTTACTATCTATGTATGTATGTATGTATGTATGTATGTTTAATAAAATATGCTGGGTTGCAATTTCTATTTATTGTTCTTAGGTTCAGTCTAACTTGCGATTTTCAAAGTAAAACTGCTTTAAACTAGAAGTATGATATATTACTATGCGTGAAAATCATATAGAGTTAGTTCCTTCCCCTACACTGAGGTGGCAACACTGGTCTGGCGTCTACACTGACCTCTCATGAACGGTTTCTGAATTATAAACTTATATATTTACCATAACGCGTTCAGCTCACAACTTGTTTCTCACACAGCAACACTTACCCATCAAAAGTTATTGTAAATGGATGGATCTACAATTTTATCCCCGGCATTTCCAATTATCTATCGAAAAAAATATTATCGGATTTCTGGATGCTCAAAAACATTCCAAAATTGACGACGATCAGGTTTTGTTATTTTACCGCAAAACTATGAGTCGTAGCAGAAAACTTATCGAAATAACAAAGGTTTATCTTGAGGTGTTCTACATGATGCAGTAATCGGTTTGTCAAAACACCTCATGGTTGTCGAGAATATTGATACTTTGCCATAGTTTTTTAGTTATTGAAAAAAAACGTGATTTAAAAAAAAATCAAGGCATACCCCTTGCAAAATTTGCAATATTTTTTTTTTTTAAATAGATTTGCTTGAAATTTTGTTTTGCAGTTTTCGGGCATGCTGAACGCGAATCTGGAGTCAGTTTTAGTTACAATGATTAAAAGTTACTATTTCGGCCAATTCACAATGTCATGATACTTCCAGATATTCCTTAAAAATCCCAAATTAGACAAAACTTACTACAAGACATAAAAATATGATAGGCATCGCTAGATTAATCATAACTTCAATACAACGATCAGTATTAGTATTTTCAGTATTAGTAATATCATTATTAATCCCTATTTGAGCCACCCATGCGATTGTCAAAGTACTTATAAAAACCTAGGAATACTACAGCAATCCTGTCGGACTTCTAATGCCCTACCATGACTCCTGTAGGATGCGTGAAGGAGCGAAGAGGCCCGTGAAGGACTCTGAAGAATTGTATACAAAGCGAAGGATACTTAAAAAAAATAGTTCTTCCTCCTCCCATTTCCTCTCGTCCCTTTCGTCTCCTCCTTCCTCCTCCTCCTCTCCTCCCTTCCTTGTCCCACCTCCTTCCTTCTCCTCCCCCTCTCCCCTCCTTCCTCCTCCTCCCAATCTCCCCTCCTTCCTCCTTCTCGTCCCTCCTTCCCCTCCCCCCCTTCCTCCTCCTCTCCCCTTCTTCCTCTTCTCCCTCCCGTCTTATTCCTCCGCCTATCGTATTTATACGATAATTATAAATTTTCATATATCAGATCACGCTAGGCAGCCGCGGCACGCACCGCATGGGAGAGCTCGGACTCCCACTAGTAAGGCTAAGGATAATTCAAACTTCCTCGAATTATGGAAAGTTATTGAAAAATTTGAACTGGCCTGAAACAGGTCGAATTATCCGAAGTTTTAATTATACGGTTTCGATTTAGAGAGGGTTTATTGTATTAAAAATAAAAGCATAGAACTAGAATGACTCCTTTCAATTACCCAGTGATGAAGAATAAATGGAGGAAGAAGTGAAAAAGATGAAAAGGAGGAGGAAGAGGAGGTGGTTAAGATGCCAGTCGCCTCATGACCTTAAGCCCAAAGCCTCCTGAAAGTGCAGGAAGCAAGGCGTTAAAAGGCATCAAGGGGTGGTGAGTCGTGTGAGGGTCGTGAGTCGCTGTCCTCTTGTAGCTCGCGAGAAGATACTTTCTTGCTTTCTGGTATTGTTGTAACGCATCTCCGCTACTCTCTCTCTCTCTCTCTCCTCTCTTCTTCTCTCTCTCCCCCTTCTCTCTCCCTCTCCTCCTCTTTTCCCCTTCTCTCATTCTCTTCGCTCTCGAGCTTATCTGTCTCTCATTCTCCTCCCTCTCCCCTCTCTCTCCCTCCTCTCCTCTCATCTCTCTCGTCTCTCCCCTTTCTCCCCCCTTTTCCCGTCTTCTCCCCTCTCCTTCCCTACCCTCCCTTCTCATCTCATCCCCCTTTTTCCCCGTCTCTCTCTCTCTCAGCTCCTCTTTCCTGTCTCTTCCTCTCTTCTCCGTTTCTCTCTCTCTCTCTCTTATTCTCTCTACGCTCTCTCTTCTCTCTCTCTCTCTTTTCTCCTCCTCTCTCTCTCTCTCTCTCTCTCCTCTCTCTCTCTCTCTCCTCTCTCTCTCTCCTCTCTCTCTCTCTCTCTCTCCTCTCTTCTCTCTCTCTCTCTCTCCTCTCTCTCTCTCTCTCTCTCTCTCTCTCCTCTCTCTCTCTCTCTCTCTCCTCTCTCTCTTCTCTCTCTCTCTCTCTCTCTCTCTCTCTCTCTCTTCTCTCTCTCTCTCTCTCTTCTCTCTCTCTCTCTCCCTCCTCTCTCTCTCTCTCTCTCTCTCTCTCTCTGCTCATCAGTATCTCTACTAATACTTTCTTTTCTCCTCTCTTTCTTCTTCATTCCTTTCTCTCTGCTATCTCCTTTTTTTCTACCGTGTTCCTCTCGAGTCATCTTTTCCCTTTTCTTTTCTTTTTTCTACGCAACGGTGCCCTTTTTTTCTTCCTTCGTGGTCATCCTCTGTACCCTCCTTCCTCAGTGGCTTCCCTTTTTTCTTCTGTTCCTCCCCTGGCATCTTGTCGCTTCTTCTTCCTCCTCGTCCTCCTCCTGCTCCTCCTCCTCGTCTTCCCCTCCAGCGTCTCATCATCATCTCTTCTCACCAATCACGCCCCTTCATCCCTGTAATTTTTTATCACTTCCTCCTCCTCCTCCTCCTCCTCCTCCTCCTCCTCCTCCTCCTCCTCCTCCTCCTCCTCCTCCTCCCCCTCCCCCTCCCCCTTCCTCCTCCTCCTCGGACAGATGTCTTGATGTGGCTCCTGAGGGTAGACACCGCCAGAGGGAGGATGAGAGGAGGAAAGGAATGAGGAAGAAGGAGGAGGAATTAGACGAATGGAGGATAAAAAGGCAAAGCTTAAAGGTCTTCTGTGCTACGCTACGCACTGCCACGGTGTTCAACTTTGTCTCTATTAGTCTATGAGTTTGGATCATTGTATACTGGAGAAAAGGAAGAGAGAGAGAGAGAGAGAGAGAGAGAGAGAGAGAGAGAGAGAGAGAGAGAGAGAGAGAGAGAGAGAGAGAGAGAGAGAGAGAGAGAGAGAGAGAGAGAGAGAGAGAGATGTTGGATTCAAAAGTACGCCTTGCCACTATACACACCTCCGTATCCTCGATTTCGGAGATTGGAACACTCAACAATTGCGATATTCATGTTAAAGCTGCTTAACAACACCAAATAACCTTTTCCTGAGAAATACGTGATTAAAAACAACCGAATTAGACGTTTATATGCCTCCTACTCATGTCCAGACTCGAACCAAGGAATACAAATTCATGGTAGGATAGATGACCACTACGCCATTTATCATAAAGAAACTGAGAGAAGTGTAGTAGAAGAGAGATGTAGTAGAAGGCTGAGAGGAGAAGGAGGAATAAGTAGTAGTAGAAGGCTGAGAGGAGAAGGAGGAATAAGTAGTAGTAGAAGGCTGAGAGGAGAAGGAGGAATAAGTAGTAGTAAAAGGCTGAGAGGAGAAGGAGGAATAAGTAGTAGTAAAAGGCTGAGAGGAGAAGGAGGAAGAAGTAGTAGTAAAAGGCTGAGAGGAGAAGGAGGAATAAGTAGTAGTAAAAGGCTGAGAGGAGAAGGAGGAAGAAGTAGTAGTAAAAGGCTGAGAGGAGAAGGTTTAGTAGAAGAGAGATGTAGAAGTGAGGAGAGAGAGGTTTAGTGTTAGGAATGGTAATGGGGAGAGAGAAGGAGGAAGGGAGGGGTCGGTTTCCTGTTAAAGGGCCACAAATCATTTGGTCATCGATACACGTGAGGAGATAAGGGAGGAGGAAGAGTAATAGTAGTAGTTGTAGTTGTAGTATTTCTTGTGGTAGTAGTAGTAGTAGTAGAAGTAGTACAGTAACAGGAGTAATAGCCGGAGGAGGTGAAAGAGGAGGAAGTGGAAAAAGTGTCGAAGAAGGAGAGGAAGAAAAAAGAAAAGAGGTGTTGAAGGAGAAAGAGGGCGAGAGGGAGGAGGAAGAAGAGAAACAGTTGGAAAATTAATAAAAATTGGTGAGAATTACAAAAGTTACAAAACGAAGAGTTAAGGGTGGTTGGAAAAGAGTAGTTTATATTTTTTTGATAAATTCTACATTGAGCGTTCATATCTCTCTCTCTCTCTCTCTCTCTCTCTCTCTCTCTCTCTCTCTCTCTCTCTCTCTCTCTCTCTCTCTCTCTCTCTCTTTCTCCTCTCTCTCTCTCTCTCTCTCTCTCTCTCTCTCTCTCTCTCTCTCTCTCTCTCTCTCTCTCTCTCTCAAAGTCAAAGTCAAAGTCAAAGTCAAAATTGTTTATTTGCCCATCTTTAACCCGAAGAAAATTAACATTTCACAAATATCAAGGCAGAGCTCTTTTAATGTAAACATTTTTAAAGAGCTCCCAAAAATAATCTACGTAAATTTCAATAATTACCTAGGGCACATAATCTAATATAATGCATACGTACCTATTCATACTGTAAACTCATATCTGGTTTTTCATAGAGTTAGAAGTATCGTATCCCGCTATTCACATAATCACAAACCCAAAACCATACACACAAAACACATAACAAATATATACATACAAACACATATACACGTACGCGCAACGTACACCTACAAATACACATACATATGCACATATACAAAATTATACTCATACACATACAACATATCATACAAATACACACATATACATACATTTACATCACATTTCATACACCACAAAATATATACTTATAATAAACACACAAATACATATACACCACATACTTAATATACATTATCAATGTTGTTGTTGTTGTTGTAGATTTATATTATTTTTTATTTTTTTATATACCACATAAATAAACATTTTATATACATATTACTAAGGGTGCAGCAAAACACACTTCCCATTTAAACTCCTATTACTCATTACAAAGATATTACTCATGATATCAAACAGTAACTGAATAATTACATCCGTTTTAGAAGATATTTTTTTGCTTTTATCTTAAAGAAACCACAGTTTGTTTGTTATTCATGAATACTCCCGGCAGTTTTATTCCATTCGAGACAGCCTGCGTATGTTACGAATCTTCAATTCAATCTCTCTCTCTCTCTCTCTCTCTCTCATCTCTCTCTCTCTCTCTCTTCTCTTCTCTCTCTCTCCTCTCTTTTGTCTCTCTCTCTCTCTCTCTCTTCTCTCTCTCTCTCCCCTCTCTCTCTCTCTCTCTCTCTCCTCTCTCTCTCTCTCTCTCTCTCTCCTCTCTCTCTCTCTCTCTCTCTCTCTCTCTTTTCCCCCTTTTTCTCTCTCTCTCTCTCTCTTTCTCTCTCAGTGACCTGGTACCTTCTATTGACAAAGTGTGACCCCTATTTCGTTTCCTTCCTATTCTCCGTCCTCTTCCCCAAACACCCCTTCTTTCCCCTCCCTAACACCCCCTTCCCTCTTCCCTTCTTCCTCCAACCCTCCTTCCTTTCCTCTCTAACACTCCCTTCCCTCTCCTCCTCTTCCTCCATCCCTCCTCTCTCTAACACTCCCTTCCCTCTCCTTCTCTTCCTCCATCCCTCCTTCTCTCTCTAAAAAACCAATCCTCTTTCCCAACCCCCCAATCCCCCCTTCTCCCCCTCTTTCTCCTCACCCCAATACCAATCACTCTTTAAACCGTCTATTCCCTATGTATCCTCCTCCTTCCCTCCTTCGCTGTGCCATGTAACCCTTTTCCCTTCCCTCTATCCCTTCCCCTGCCCCCCTTCACCCCTGCCTCTAACCCCCTTTCCCACCCTGGCCCAACTCCCTTCATCCCTACCCCTATTCACCCATGCCCCTCTTCACCCCTGCCCCCTGCCCCTGCCAGCGTGACCAGGCAGGGACCCCCACATGACCGAGACTGCCCCGTTACTAAGGAAATGCATAACGGGGTCGCCGCCATTGACTTAACCTCAGGACCGTCCAGACTGACCTCCTCCTCCTTCCTCCTCCTCCCCTCCTCTTCCCTCCTCCCTCCTCCTCCTCTCCTCCTCCTCCTCCTCCTCTTCCTTCTCCACCTACTCCTCCTCCTCCTCCTTCCTCTCTTCCTTCGTTCCTTCGGCTTCTCGTTTCGACTGAGGAACAAGAGGAAAGGAGGGAGAGAGGGAATGGAAGAGAACGGGGAAAAAAGGAGTAAAAAATATCGATAAAGAAGTAAGGAAGGGAAGGAAGGAACGGAGGTGATAAAACATTATTGAAAACTACAAGAAGGATGAAAAGGAGATGCGAAAATAGATGATGTTAATGGTGGACGAAAAAAATCGAACATTAAGTTATAAGAAGCTGGAGGTGGAGGGAAGGGGATGCAAAATAAGCAGAAAGTGTTCGAAAGGAAGGGAAATAGAACGAAAAAGTGTGAATACTGGAAATGGCATGATAGAAAAGGGAAGAAAAAGGTAAAAAAACCAGGTAGTCGAATAGATACAGAGATAGATAGATAGATAGAGAGAGAGAAAGAGAAAGAGAGAGAGAGAGAGAGAGAGAGAGAGAGAGAGAGAGAGAGAGAGAGAGAGAGAGAGAGAGAGAGAGAGAGAGAGAGAGAGATAGAGAGAGAGACAGAGAGAGAGACAGAGAGAGAGAGAGAGAGAATCATAAAAAGAAAATGACGAGAATAAAACAAAAAATTACATACAGAAGCATATACTTTCATCCTCTATAAAAGTCTTTTTATTCTTATTCATATTTACGTCACTATAACTGTCTCCAGTTATTTATAAATTACAATTATTGATGGTATAGTGCACGACATTTTTCTATTTTTTATTGTATATGATCAATTCTATTTTTTGTCTTTATTGGTGTCTGACAAATGGACCTGATTTTGTGTCTTTAGTACTAAATCTAATGTAGGTGTGTGTCTGTTCCCGTTGAAAATTGATGTGGTGTAACAAGATATTTATGGGAGATATAAATTTAGAGCCTAAATTACAATGCATGGTTGTTATATTGCATCTCCATCTTTTATTATCATTGTTATTAATTTTTTCATGTTATCGCTGTATAAAAAAATTCAATACAAAAAATTCAATACAAAAAAACATTCAACATTTCGTTCTGTAGTAGGTGTTCTCATCACACCCTTGCTATAAACCAGTTCATATCACGTTCCTCATCGTGATTGACCTCATTTCCGGAGCGTGAAGAGAATAGATTCACGCCCCCCCACCCCCCATTCTCGAACCTCTTTCTACCCCCACCACACAACCCCCAACGAGTCATCTCATACCCCCCCTTCCTGGACCCTCCCCAACCTTGCCTCATTCAATGCTCTCTATACCCGCCCTCATTCTTACCTCCTCCCCACCCTACCTCCTTCATCTCTGTCTAAGGTAGTGTCTATGCAACATCTCTTCATCTCAATCTCATGATGTCTCTGATGTCCTAGCCTTTCCTTATGTCTTAACTTCACCTTCCCAATCCCTGTCCCTCTTACGTTTCTTCAGTTTCTGTAGCCTTCACTTCCTTCCTGAAACTCTTTTTTTCTATGTCCCTCTTCTTCCTCTTCTTTTGCGTCTCATCATCTCATCCCCGGGTCCTTCCTTCCACACCCTTCTCTATCCTGGTAATCCCTTAGCCATCTTTATTCCCTTTTGGCCTCATCCTTTACTCTCCTCCCTTTACTCTCTTCCTCCACTTCCTCCACTTCCTTCCACTTCCTCCTTATTTTCTTCCCTCCTAAATCAAGATCCTCAGCAGAGCAACCTCAAAGACCAAACTTTTCAAGACTGGTTTAATTACTTTCCTGCCAGATTTACAACGTTTCCTCTTTACTACTTATTTTACACTTCCTTATTCCTTCTGCCGTAGATAACAGTGAAGTCGCCACCTGCAGTGAAGTCGCCAGGCGCCAAATATTACGAATTATAGCATCACTACTGATTTTTATGTGCCACTGAAGATGTTACACAGTAGTTTATATCATAATTGTATAATCTACCCTGTTTCAGCGTTGTTTTATGCTTTGTATCTGCAAATATAACTGTTGCGCATTTTGCTTCTCACGTTTTTCTTCGCTCGATGACAGACAGTAAACAGTTGCTTTTCGGGCGACAGGACACAAGATTTGCCAGATCTTTCAAACTTGAATAGAATTTATTTTCACGTTGGCATAGGAATTTTTATATATCCAAGCATCTTCCGCAGCTAATATATATAGAGATATGTTTTACTTTACCTCTAATTTCCCTGAATTCCCCAGAGTGGCGACTCAACTGTTGGGTTAAAATACTAGCTGGTGACTTTACTGTAGTAGGTATAGTGAGGTCGCCAATCGGTTTTATTTTTGTCATTTGTTCATTTATAGCCCTAATATGACACAGATGAAGACACAAAATGACACAGACTTTCCAGATAGCCCCTTCTAACTTTCCTGAAATCATGGATGTACAAATGTAAGTATTAACGCCACCACACGTCTGTAAATAACAAAAAAACGTAGAACTGGCGACTTCACTGTTATCTACGGTAAACTTCTTAACTTACCCTTTACTGAAATTCTTCTCTTAAATATTCTCCTCACAATCTCATTCCTCTATGCCTCTTTACCTCTTCTCCCCCCTCCAAAAAATAGTCCCACATTTTATGGGTTCTATTTTCTTCCACATGCAGAAAATAAACAACACACATCCTCAGAACAGTTTGCAGGCCAGTCAAGACCCGCTATGTGGACCTCACCTGTCCTCCCAAAACCAACCACACACACACACACACACACACACACACACACACACACACACACACACACACACACACACACACACACACACCCACACACACCACACACACACACACACACACACAACACACACACACACACACACACACACAACACACACACACACACCACACACCACACACACACACACACACACACACACACACACACAAAACACACCACCACAACACACACACACACACACACACACACACACACGCTGATCCACTGAAGATCCACTCAGGTCTCCTTAAAGTAAAAAAACTTCCTATCTTTTTCTTCTCCCTCCTTCTCCATCTCATGTTCTCTCCCCTTCCTCCTCTTCCTTCTCTCTTTTTCCCTGACATTGCTAATACTGTCTTCACCTGCCTCTTCCTTCTTTTGCCCTTCCTTTCCTGCCCCTCCCAGCCTCCTTCTTTCCTCCTTCCCCTGCCTCCCTCCTTCCTCCTCCTCCCTCGCCGCCACACAACCTGGATTCAGCACACACATCACGACTACTCAAGGCGGAGATAAGCCTGGCTGAGCTTCGAGAGAGAGAGAGAGAGAGAGAGAGAGAGAGAGAGAGAGAGAGAGAGAGAGAGAGAGAGAGAGAGAGAGAGAGAGAGAGAGAGAGAGAGAGAGAGAGAGAGAGAGAGAGAGAGCTACAAAATTTATATCTGAAAATATCTTATATCTGGTACCTTACCAAATAATGATAATAATGATGAGGATAGTGATGATGATAATATATTCACTCCCTTTTCTGTTGCTTGATATCGGCTGAGTGACTGGCGACATCAGGTACATACTCGTAAAGGACAGTTGTGAAAAATCCTCATCATTCCTATGTTCTCAGATGCCAGCGTGATGCCTCAGTTTTTTGTGGAGGCTGGGCAGACCATGTAGCATACCCCTGTGAGTGCCTGGGTATATTTGGCAGCCAGTGTTAACAAGGATACATTAGGATAAGTCCATGTACAGGTTCATTGGAAGGTTAGATCGAGACGTCCTTGGTTTAGAGACATGTTCGTGTTGCAAATTATTCTGTGGATATTTGAATGGGGGAGAAAATATATCCCATAAAATGTGTGACTTTTTTATGAGGGGAAGGGAAATAGGTACAGGGGAATGAGATTGTGAGGAGAGTAATTATTTAGGAGATAAATTTTTGTAAAGAGTAAGTTAATAAGTAATAAGGAAGAGCAAGTGTAAGAGAGGGAGGAAAGAAGAGGCGTTATAAATCTGCCTGGAAAGTGTATTAAGTCTTGAAATGTTTGGTCTTTGAGATTAATTTATTGAGGATCTTGGACCTACCCTAAGCCTAAGATAACCTAAACCAAACCTTACATTAACCTAAATCTAACCTAACCAAACCTAAACGTAACCTAAATCTAACCTAACCAAACCTAAACGTAACCTAACCTAGCAATTATTATAAAGATAAGTGCTATATTTTTGGTGTCCACAAGTGAATAACTACTGCACAATATACTGAGCCGAAAATAATAGAGAAAAAGTAAGCTGTAAGTCCTGTGTAAGTCTGTGACCCACCAACTCCTGTGGAATATTAACTCCTTGTGACCCAGAACGTAATTTTCATTGTAATTTGGGTACCATTAAACGATTTTTTAATGAATATAAGCAATGTTTTATAGATATGACCTATTTAGTATCCTTGTCGATTAACTAATTTGGTATATTAAGTTACTTTTCGTGATTTTATGGCTAACAACATACGATTTTTCACATAGCAAAGGAAAGATCTGGGCGTGAAGGGGTTAACCGGATCTTGATTGAGGAGACAGAAGGGAGGAAAGGGAAGGAGCTGTGTGGGTGGTGGGTGTTGAGAGCAGATCGAGGGTAGTGGTGCACTAACTGTCAAGCCGCCACTGGGTAACCGCCGCTTCCTCCGCCTGTGATGTCAGTTTTTGTGACCTGTTTGCTTGGCGTGGCAATTAACCTCTCCTTCCCGCGATGGTTAAGCGGTAGGCGGGGCTTCCTGTCACCTAGTTTTGTTCAGGGCGGGGAACCGGTTTGTTAGGAAGACTGTGCGGATTAATTATCATGTCATTAGTGTTATCACTTGATAAAGATGGTGGCAATGTTAATGAATATTATTTATTATTATTAATATATTTTTTTAATAATAATTATTATTATTGCAATCGTTATTATTATTACTGATATTATCAAGATTGTTGACATTTTATTTGTATTATTTGAAGTAGTAATTCATAATGATAATAGTAGTAATATTGACAATATTAATGATGATAATGACAATAATAACGGATAATTATAACCAGTAAATAGGCGTTCACACCTAGGTATGAAACGTGTTCGAGTTCGTATTCCGTTCAGTTCTAGAGTAAAATTATTATCAAATAGCTAAACAAACAAGACAATTTTTCGTGATGGTCAGGCAATTGTAGGGTCGAGGCCCTATATTATAGGGTAACAATAGTTTAGAAAAGTCTGTTTAAAAGTGTAGGTAACAATATATTTTTGCAAATTCTTCAATTTTATCTTAACAAAATGATTGCTCGTTACAGTCAGCTGTACAAACTTAGCAGGGTTTTCTAAAACCAAATGGCCAGATGGTCATGAGGATCTGGTCTTTAAAGTTAAAGGTTTATTTTTTATTATTTATTCCTTTATTTTGCTCAAATTTGCAGCTTTTGGCGTTTTGTGAAAAAGTGGGGGCGAATTTTGAAAAAAAACATTCCTAAAGGTTACCTTCATTTTTTAATAGCTTTCCAACGGTATGCATTGATTTTCTGTAGCACGAATAGAAACCGAGATGCGCAGCTTTTCCGGGAAAAAAATTTACCCCCCTAACCCCCACTGAATTGATCGTCTATGTAAAGTTTCGAGTGAGGCGCGAAGCGCCCACTGAACAAAAAATGATTTAAAATCAATAAAAATAAAATAATAAAAAATAATTAAAAATGGAAAAAAGCTCCCCCTAAAGATGGGAATGGTTTTCCCAAGCTCGCACAGGCTAAAGTCAACTTTTTAAAAAAACCCACCTTAAAAAACTTCTATTACAACCTGACCTAACCCAACCTAACCTTCACCATCCCCTTCTTTGATTTTCTTTACTTTTTACAAAGAAAAGAAAAGGGCTAAATAAAAAAAAAAAGCCTATATGCACTCTAGACCTTGCCCCCATTCGTGGAGTAAACATTTTACAAGCCTATATGACAGATTCACCAATCTATTTAGTACCAAAGAATGAATTCGGCTGAAATAGGTGTCCAAGTTCGCTTCGCTCGCTTGGACAATAATAATGATAATAATAATAAAAATGATATTGATAATGATGATACTATGATGGTAACAAATTACTGATGATAAAAATTGTAATCATAATAACAATAATATCGATAAGTAAATCAATGATAGCGGTATTACAACGGCATCAGAAGAACTCACTAAGCTAACAACAACAGCAACATTAAAACGAAGTAAAGAGAAGAAACTCAAGTCAAACACAGCCAGACAGCCAGACAGACAGACAGACAGACAGACAGACAGCCAGCCAGACAGACAGACAGACAGACAGCCAGACAGACAGACAGACAGACAGACAGACGGACAGACAGACAGACAGACAGACAGACAGACAGACAGACAGACAGACAGACAGACAGACAGACAGACAGACAGACAGACAGACAGACAGACAGACAGACAGACAGACGGACAGACGGACAGACAGACAGACAGACAGACAGACAGACAGACAGACAGACAGACAGACAGACAGACAGACAGACGGACAGACGGACAGACAGACAGACAGACAGACAGACAGACAGACAGACAGACAGACAGACAGACAGACAGACAGAAGCCAGACAGAACAGACGGACAGACAGACAGACAGACAGACAGACAGACAGACAGACAGACAGACAGACAGACAGACAGACAGACAGACAGACAGACAGACAGACAGACAGACAGACAGACAGACAGACTGAGCAGAGCAGCACAGTTACCCGCACACCATACATGGAGGAAAAATTCTAACAAGCGAAGGAGAATAGACCCTCCTCTCATCTCTCCTCCTCCTCCTCCTCCTCCTCCTCTCCTCCTCCTCCTCCTCCTCCTCCTCCTCCTCCTCCTCCTCCTCCTCCTCCTCCTCCTCCTCCCTCTCTCTTCCGCGGTAGGTGAGACGCGCCATTGATTCTCCTCCGCGCGCCTTCCGGGAGCCGCGGGGGCGTGGTGGCTGGCGTGGGGGTGACGGGTCTCGGAGGGTGGACGGGAAGGTGCCGCAAAGTTTACACCACTGAAAACACTATAACGAGGAAAGGTAAGGAGCAGAAGTATCGTATAGAAAGAAAAAGGAAGAAAAAACTATCTGAAAACGACTGAAATTACCGTACTTTAAAACTGAAAACACAATTACGAGGAAAGGCGACTATAAAAAAAATAGTAGTAGAAGTATCGTATAAAAAAAGAAGGAAGAAAAAACGATGGTACTTTGAATACTGGAATTACCGTACGTATATAGGAGCGTTAAGTATATAGACCACGTGCAGTCAGGTGGTAAAGAGATGCGGTCCCCCCCCCCCCCCCTTGTGTGGTGTTGAGCTGCAGGAGGCCTTCAGTGGTGGTGGCGATGGTGGTGAAGGTGGTGGTGGTGGTGGTGGTGGTGGCGGCGGTGGTGGTGGTGGTGGTGGTGGTGGTGGTGGTGGTGGTGGTGGTGGCGGTGGCGGCTGCGGTGGTGATGGTGGTGAAGATGGTGGTGAAGGTGGTGGTGGTGAAGGTCGTTGGATGCTCGTAAGAGATTTGTGTAACGGTCGATCCAAAGACTACTCTATATACAGTAGTCTTTGGTCGATCATATGAATGTTGTTTTTGTTGATGTTGGTGTTGTTGTAGGTGTTATTATTATCAATATTGGTGTTATTATCATTATCCCTATAGTATCATTATTAGTATTGTTATTATCACTATTATTATTATTATTATTTATATTATTGATATTATTATTATTATAATTTGATTATATCAAATGGTCCGGGCGGACTTTTTGGCTAGCTCCTGCTGAGGGCTATTGGTGAGCCTTCGGCCCACCAAACACAGACTCTCCAGACAGCCCCTTCTAACTTTCCTGAAATAATGGATGTAGAAATGTATGTATTAACGCCTTACCCATCACCACACACCCATTCACTCACCCATTACCCATCACCCCCCACCCATTCACTCACCCATTACCCATCACCACACCCATTCACTCACCCATTACCCATCACCCCCCCACCTATTCCCTCACCTATCACCCAACAGCCCATCAGGGTGGCAAGGTTGGTAGAGACGTGACCTCGCAATGTGCAGCGTCCCTGCGCATTCGGTCAGCGGTTCGAGTCCGCCTAGTTCGTGCTGACGTGGCGGCGCTTTGTATAGTCAATAACCTTGTAGTTGGTACTTGCAAAGTGTCTAGATAGGATGAAAATCTTATCTTATCTTATCACCCATCACCCCCCACCCATTCACTCACCCCTCACCCCACACCCATTACCCATCACCCCACCCATTCACTCACCCATTACACATCAAGGTTTCCTCAATTTTCGCAACCCACATTTTTTTTCTTCACAATTCTCGCTAATAGGCTACTAAAAATAAAAATAAATCAAAATTGATCGGATCATCCCATAAGTGGGCTTATAATGTTCCCCTGGTCGACCTGGTTCCAAAACTGTGCCATATGATGGGATTGTGCCACTGGGGGCGGCACCTATCGCGGACACACACACACACACACAGACACACCGTCTCCGTACTCCGTCTCTCTAGGTACTCCGTAGTGTAGTGGTTAGCACGCTCGGTTCACAACCGAGAAGTCCCGGGTTCGATCCCCGGGCGGAGCGGAAACATATGGGTTGTTTCCTTAAAACCCGAGCCCCTGTCCACCCAGCAGTGAATGGGTACCGGGTGTTAGCCGGGGTTTCGGACCTGCTCTCCGGGGTGCTGGCTTCGGCCAACACAAAGCACTAAGGATGAATGATAAAAATGTTAATATGGAGACGGGGCCACACGAGCGTTGCTCAGGCCCTGTAACATACAACAGCTAGATGAATACACACACACACACACACAGACACACTTTCGCTTATATCATTATAGAAGTTTTTCCTTATTAGCCCGGGACTGCTGACACACACACACACACACACACACACACACACACACACACACACACCGCGCGATGGTCAGATTGATAACGTGACGGGCTCCCATTCTGTGGGTAGGCGGTTCGAATCCTCGTGCTCCCGGGGATTTTTCACTGACAAATTCGGGCGGTTACTGTCCCCCTTGACCAAGGGGATGGGGGTGTGTGGTGTGTGAGGTCTCAGCATTGCCCAAAGATCGGTAATAATGAGCTCCCAGCTCGCACTGAGAAGGTGAAAACTGGCGATCGCGAGCCAGCTCGCGTGGACAAGACCATGGGTGAATGACACACACACACACACACACACACACACCACACACACACATGACTACTGCTATATAGTATGTTAGATTGTCGTATTAGATGGCGGTAGAAGAACAGGTTTATGCTATGGTTCCCAAGTCTCGTGCTGTAGTTCTATAGTTTCCCACGAAGACTGTGCTCTGACATGGACCACAAAGCAAACACTCGTGGCAGGGAGAGGCAGGGAGGGAATGGCAGGGGTAAGACTGTACGCTTGGTTAGACATCATGCAAAAACTGAAATGCCGATGGAAATTATGAAAAGAATAAAAATTACTCGAAAAATACTTAAAGTATAGAGTATAATTATCTGTTTCATTTTTTTCTCGTAATGAATTGGGAATAGCTTTTAGTACGTTATATATTTCTACTGTTTTTATGACCTGGTGTTTTGACAGTCATGTGGCGAATAAGACACAAAGAAGAAGTAAAAATGGGTAAGAAATACATCGAAACAAAAATACATGAAACGAAGAATATGGGAGTGAACAACGAGGCATAGAGAAACGAGAAGGAAAAAGGCAAACATAGTTGATCACACACACACACACACACACACACACACACACACACACACACACACACACACACACACACACACACACACACACACACACACACACACACCACCCACCACACACACACACACACCCCACACACCACACACACCCCACCACACCACACACCACACACACCACACACCCACACCACCACACACACCCCACACCACACAACACCACCACACCCACCCACCCACCCACCCACCCACCCACCTACCCACCCACCCACCCACCCACCCACCCACCCACCCACCCACCCACCCACCCCACCCACCCACCCACACAGAGAGAGAGAGAGTAAAAAAAAGAAGCAGAGGCAAATGCTTCTCCACTATTGATATTAATTTTCTATCATGCAATGTACATGTAATAAAAAAATGTATATCTGTGCCCTCACACCTGAACTATGACAACATCAATATAGCATAGTAGTCTACAAGGCTGATTGATAACCCGAGAATGTGCACGAGGAAGCACAAGGTTGCGCCGTTATCAAAGCCGATGGCACTCAAAAAGAAAAAGAAACAGGAGATAAATCGTGAATGTGATATATTTCCTCAGCAAGTTATTGGAAAAAGTTTATATTCTTGTCTGTATCATTTTCCATGGAGATCGTAACGTTGGTGGTGGTGGTTGTGGTAGTGATGGTGGTGGTGGTGGTGGTGGTGGTGGTGGTTGTAGTGATGGTGGTGGTGGTGGTGGTGGTGGTGGTGGTGGTGGTTGTGGTGGTGGTGGGATGGTTTAGTTTAGTTTAGTTTATAGAGTTTATTGCCAAATAACAATTATATACATGAATACATACGTATATATACATTTATAGGCATTAGTCTGCTGAGCATGAGCTCCTTAGCAGACATAAAATCAGTTAATATCATCTAAATACGAATACGATGACGGCAATAATTTACAAATAAAGATTAACATACAAAAATATAAACTCATAGTGACAACATGTTAAAAAAAAGTACCTAAATTTCAGGAGCACAAATTTACTGTATTTTCATTTTCTTTCTTTAACACCTTGACTTTGTAAATTATATAAATACTGTTTAAGTTTAAATTTATATAAATTAAGATTAGTTGCTGTTTTGATATCATCTGGTAATGCTTCCCAAAACATTGGGCCAAAAAATATATAAAATCTGTACAGTGTTTTTCTTGGTTGGGACTAAAAAGTTAACTGATGGAGGTGTTGGTGGTGGTGGGTGGGGGGTGGTGGGGGGGGTGTGGTGGAAGTGGTGGTGGTATGGTGGAAGGGGTGGTGGTGTGGTGGGGGGGTTTTTTGGGAGGGGGTGGCAGGAAAACAGGATGCTGTACGCTTTTTTGTCTGCCTACACACCATTCCCTCCCTCCTTCCCCTTTCCCACGGTGAAAAAAAAAAATAATCTTTCCACGGTTTTGTCTTGTTATAATACGTGTGGCGGTTTTGGAGGTGGTGGTGAAGTGGGGCAAAAAAACGGTTTCCCTTTCCCGTTTAAATTACTGGCTAACTTACCTTCGCAATGGATAGTGCATAATTTCCCCTTGAAAAATCCCTTGTCGATCTGGAACAGGAAATTTTGGGATGCCCACCTCTGTTTTTACTGTCTGGGGACTTCCCCCGGGAAATCCCCCTCCTTCTCCGGGAAAAATTCAACCTCCTTCCTCCAAAAAATCACACCCTGCATCTGATTAACACCTGCTGTAACATTCCTTTTTTTTTCCCCCTTTTCCCCTCACCGTTTCCTATTATTCTTTAACCCTCCCCTTTATATCTTTGCCTAGTGCCATAGATTCTGATAACTGGACTTCCCCCTTTTTTTGGCTTAAAATCAATCAATCAATCTGTTCTACTATATTCGCCTTTTGACCGGTCTTTTTGGGGGAAAAGGGAAAAGTAAACCAAAGGGGAAATAAAATGTCGATGAACGATGGAGGAAATTAAATGAGCCTTTTTAAAAAGCCCGGAAAAAGGGAAAGGGGAAACGGTAACTTTAATTATATTACCTTTAAATCTCGGAGGAAAAAAGATTATTAACATTCGGGGTTTGGTGTGTGTGTGTGTGTGTGTGTGTGTGTGGGTGTGTGTGTTGGTGTGTGTGTGTGTGTGTGTGTGTTTGGTGTGTGTGTGTGTGTGTGTGTTGTGGTTGGGGGGGGGGGGGGGGGAGAAAAAGAAAAAAAAAGGGGGGAAAAGGGGAGGGGGGGGGGGGGGGGGAAAAAAAAAAAAAGGGGGGGGGGGGGGAAAAAAAAAAAAACCACACACACAGGTTCGTTAATGCCTAGGGGGAAATTTTAAAGTGGGTAATGCGGAGGTCAAGGGGGATGGGATAAGCGTGGAGGGGGAGGGGGTGGGAGGGGTTTTGGGTAACGGACCATAAAGGGTAAAACCCCAACATGTTTTGGGGGAGGGTCATGGATCTGTCCCTTTGGGGGTTATATGGTTTACAAGGAAGAAGGAAGTGGATTACATAGGATTCATGGGAAATAACAGACACCAGGGACCTATTGGTCCTGACGGGGGTATCTGCTAAAACTAATACTACTAACCAAAGACTACTCTTCGGACTTGATGTGCCCCGCCCAACCCCCCCCAGACCAGGGGAGGCCATTTTTTGCGTTTCCCTGCCATTTTAGAACATTACCCCTTTTTCCCCCTTCCAAGGTTTATCATATTATAATACCTTTATTTGTAAATTTTTGTTCTATAATTTATAAAAAAAAAAACAGTAAAATACACTAAAGAAAGCCATTATGAGAGATGAAGAAATATGCATGCCCTCAATTTTAACTTAAACTTTCGCATTTAATATTTTGCGAAAAACTTTTAGAAAAACAATCAATAGAAGGGTTTTTCTTTAGCTTTCCTTGAAAATTTTTCGTTGTCTGAAAATGATCAAAAACCATGCAAAAATTAGCGTTAATAAATAATAACTCATATGGGGAAATACCCCGAAGATGATGTTTTTATTTAGTTAACGCTAATTATGCATGGCTTGATTCATTTTCAGAAAACAAAATATATAATGGAAAGCTAATGAAAATCGTTTCTATTATATTTTTCTCTAAAATGTTTTCCGCAAAATTTTAAAAAGGGCGGAGTTCAAGTGAATTTTTTAAGTTCATGGATATTTTTTTCACCTCCTAAGGCATTTTTAAATGTTTTTACGTTTTTTTTTTTGATTATTATAAAAAAAACATTTACGAAGATAACGGTAATAATATATTGAAAAACCTGGGAAAGGGAAATGGGAGTGATTTTTCAAAAAAGGGGAGGAATCGAAAACTGGCCTCCCTGGAAATAGCCCAAAATGAGTAGAAGTCCATATAGAGTAGTCTTTGGACAGGGTAAAGACTAAAGGGGTAAAAAGGAAGAAAGGGGGTAAATGGCAAGGTGTGTATTAAAAAGTAGGAAAGAAAATAACAAGGAAATAAATTCAAATCAGATAACAGAATACCCTAACCTAACTAACTAAACCTAACCTAAACTAACCTAACCTAACAAATCAAAATCAAACCCAACCTAGCCTAAACGTCCCAAAAATAAAACTAACCCCCTTTAAACTAACCAAACCCTTTAAAAACTAACCAAACCCCCCAAAAAACTACCTCCCTTTAAAATTCTACCCAAAACTAACCAAAACCTAAAAACTAACCAAAACCCCTAAATAACCAAACCTTTAAAAACCCAAACCCTAATAAAAATAACCAACCTTAACAAACCTAACCTAAATAACCCTTAACTAACCTTAACAAACCCTAACCAACAAAACCCTAACCAAAAACCAACCTACCTTACCTTACCAAAACCCAAACCCTTTTATTTTCTCCGTTACTCTTTTTTTTTTTTTTTTTCCCCGATTCTTGGGGTTTAAATAGGAAATTTACAAAAAAATTAAGGAAGCTACAAGAGGCCGTGGACCTACAGAGGTATTTCCCTGTTATTAACACTACCTAATCCACCTTCACCCCCTCCAAAATTTTTAGCCTTTACTCCCTGAAACCCACCTGACCGACTGGTCCTTCCAACATTTACCACCCTATTTGTGAACCGGTTTTCCTTTTTTTTTTTTTTAATCTACGTTTTCCAGTTTGAACCTTTATTTCTTGTTCCCCCTGGTTTAATAGCCGTAAGAATTTTTCCCAAATCCCCTTTTTGTTCCCTTATCCATTAAAAATTTTCTATCGATCCCCCCTTTTACCTAGCCTTCGAGTGAGGTAATTTTAATAGCTTCAATCTCTTCTCATAACAAAGTTTGACCCCATGAATCATTTTGGCATCCTTCCTCTGCACTGATGGTGCAGAGAAGGATGTACCAAAACTACAAAAAAAAATTAGAAAAAAACATAGCCTATAAGGCTATATCCACTTGTAATAGGGAGACCAAAAAACTAAAACCGCTAGTCTGGTGGGTCTGACAGACCCCAAATAAAGTTTGGGGAATAACCTCAGCACTTCCATTTTTAAAACACTGGGTTTAACACTCGGAATTGGGTTTGGGGACTTTGGTATTTGAAATATAATAAATATAGGAGTAACGGAGCAGATCAAAGCGGGTCAGGAAAAGAAAAGGGCACAGTAGATTGGTCTTCATTTTTTTTTTTTTTTTAAACATCACAAAGACTGGCCAAGGGGCAAAAAAAAAAGGAAACCCCCCAAAAAAAGAAATGTGTCTTGTGTTTCATATAGTTGGTTTTTCTATAGTCGTCTTTTTCCCAAAATGTTAATTCAATGGAATAAAAGTATTAAATTGAACATCTCCTTCTCTCTCTCTCTCCTCTCTCCCCCTCCTCTCTCCTCTTCTCTCCCCCTTCCTCCCCTCTCTCTCTCTCTCTCCTCTCTACCGTCAGGGGGCCCGGGTTTGGGTTTAGAGCTGCAAGATCGCGTGTGGCGTCCCTGGTTTTGGGTCAGGGGTTTCGAGCCCCAAGTTTTGTCCTGGCGTGGTGGGGCTTTTTTATAGTAATAACCTTTTAGTTGGTACTTGCAAAAATTTCTAGTAGGATCAAAGTATCTTATCTTTTCTCTTCTCTCGCTTGCTATTTTTCCTCTTTTTTTTTTCTTTAGTTATGCACTATTGACGCTAAACCGCTTTTTTTTTCTTTATCGTTTCTCTTATCGTGCAGTACAAACACAAAATAAGGCTAAAAAGAATATTAATAAAAACTAACAAGACTTAAAAAAAAAAACTTAAAAAAGACTAACTAATATCCCCAAGCCTTGCTATCTAGACTTTTTTATTCCCTTTTTATCGCTTAAAATACCCCCATGTATGCTAAGAACCCTGTACACGTTTATAGAATGGACGGGAGGGGGGGGGGGATGGGGGGATAATGATAACCATTAAAAAATAGCAAGGTTTTTGTTACTCCTATTCATCTGTTATTACTCCCATTCTTAGTCCTACTCTTATTTCCCCTTTTACTCTACTCAGCTAGCCAACTTTCTTTGTCGCTTACTCCCACCATTTATTCTCTCTTAACATAAAACATTAATAAAAATATAATACAAGAAACATAAAAAAAAGTTAAAGCTATCCACCTTTTCCCCCCCCTTACCAAGGGAAGGAGGTAGATGGGGGGAGGGAAGGGGGAAGGGGGGGGGGAGGTTCCTCTTTTCCCCCTTTTCCCTTCCTTTAGCCGAGGGAAGGGGGTGATGGACGGGGGGGGGGGAGGGGAAGGGGGGAAGGGGGGGGGGTTCCCCTTATCCACCTGTTTCCTTCCTTTAGCCGAGGGAAGGAGGTAATGGACGGGAGGGGAGGGGAAGGGGGAAGGGGGGAGGGCCTCTTATCCACCTGTTTCCTTCCTTTACCAGAGGGAGGAGGTTTGTGGGGCGGGAGGGGGGAAGGGGAAGGGGGAAGGGGGGAGGTTCCTTTTCCACCCGTTTTTCCTTCTTTTGCCGAGGGAAGGAGGTAAGGGGGGACGGGGGGGGGGAAAGGGGAAGGGGGAGGTTTTTTTATATTTTTTTTTTAAGGGGGGGATAAGGCGGGAGGGTGGAAATGTAGTGGGGAAAGGGAAAAGCCGAATTTTTTTTTTTTTTTTTTTTTTTTTTTAAAAAAATTTTTTTTGGAAATTAACGCAGGGGGACTTCAGTCCCGGGAACCAACCCGGTAATTTTTGAGATCTAAAATGAACCCAAAAACTTTTGGATTCCACCCTCCCGGGGCTTCCCCACCCCAGGAATTTGTTTGGAAAGATCTTAAAATCACCCAAGGGGAGTATTTAAAAACCCAAACTTTACCACTGAGACAAGCCCCAGGGAAAAAATAGTAAAGGGTATATTTAAACATACCCCAAAAAAGTAGGAAGTGTAGTAACATAATAACCTGAAAAACATCAGCGTAGAGAGAGGAATGGCAAGAGAATTTTTTTTAATAAAAAACCATAATGTTATTATGTGTAAACATTAAAAATTTTGTACAAGTACGGCGGAAGGTTTTTTATGATGGGGAAAGGGGGGGGGTCCCACCCAGACTAGGTTGCTTTTTTGGTTTAAAAACGAAAACCTTACTCTTCATGTAATTTTTTTTGAATTTTTGGGGTATATTTTGTCCCCGGTTTCGGTGGGGGGTGTTTGTGTGGGGGGGTGGGTTTGGTGGTTGTGTTTTATGTTTGTTGGGGTGGGGTTTGGTTTGTTGTGTTTTTCTAATTGGGTGCGTGTTGTGTGTGTTGTGTGTCTGTTTTGTGTGGTGTTGTGGGTGTGGGTGTGGTTGTGGGTTTTTGTTGTGTGGGGTTTGTGTGTTGTTGTAGTGTTGTTTTTTACAACCCCTTACGTTTGGGGGACTGGTTGGGAGGGGGGGGTTTGGGGGGGGGGGGGGGTGTTTGGGGGGGGGAAAAAACCCCCAAACAAAAAAAAAGGAAAAGTTAAAAAGGGGGGTAAGAGGAAAAGGGGAAAGGGAAAATTTAAAAAAAAGGAAAGTAGGAAAAAGGGAAGGAAAATTTAGGGGGGGTGGGAAGGGGGAAAACCAGGAAAAAGGTAATTGAAGGGGAGGTGGAGGTGTTAGGTGTGGGTGGGAGGGTAAGTACTGCAGGGGGGGGTGGGGGGGTAGGGTTGAAGGGGTGTGGGGGAAGGTATTTAATAGGGGGGGTGGGGTGTTCGAGGGTGGGGGGTGGAGGGGGGGGGGGGTAAGGGGGGGGGTTTTAGGGGGGTTTTTTTTTAAGGGTTGTGTGAGGGGGGGCAGGGTGAAGGGGTGGGGGCTTTTGTTTTGTTCCTTCACCTGGGGGGGGGCGGGGAAAACGCGTTCTCACCGGGCAGGGGAGGAAAAACGAAATTATCAAAGGAAAGCTAATAAAACCCTTCTTATTGATATTTTCATGTAAAAAATTTTTTCGCAAAAAATTAAATGGCGAAAAGGTTTTTTAAATGAATATTAACTTCACCTATTTCTTTTACTCTCCAAAAGTCATTTCTTTAGTGTATTTTACAGTTTTTTTTTTGATAATATTATAGAACAAACTTTACGAAAATAAAGTATATCATATATACTGATAACCACAAAGGGAAAGGGAAAAGGGAGTGATGTTCGAAAAATCCGAATCGCAAACTGGCCTCCACTGGAAAAAGCCCAAAAAGGTACAAGTCCAGTATGAGTAGCTTTTTACTAACTATCAAATCTTGTAAGAAAACAGTTGGAAAAATACCATGTCCCAAAAGGTAGAACATGGAAGTTTCGTAGTGCAGAAAGATAGGGGTTTAAAAATACTAACCCCACACTACCACTAAAACTCAATAAACGATCCGGGGGCAAATTGAAATTTGCAGGGAAAATCAATACCCATTTACTTTTCAGCGCGCTCAAGCCTGTTTTTTAAAATTTGTTTTGTGCGGCTTCGACAACATTTACTGGGAGCTTGTTCCCTCGTCAACGACTCTCACATTAAAAAAATTTTTACGGAGTCAGGATGCAACGTGACCGTTTTGTTTTAAACCATTATTTCTTGTTGTCACTTGAGTTGAAAACTCGAATGGGTTTTCTTGATTAATGACATCAAATCCTTTTAGGATCTTAAAGGTTTCTATCAAGTCCCCACGGATTCTACGATCCTTTAAGGAAAACATATTAAGTTTCCGCAGTCTCTCTTCATAAGATGAATTTCGCAGAGATGGAATTTGTTTGGTTGCTCTTCTTTGCACTGATTCCAATTTTGCTTGGTCTTTTACGAAACAGGGCGACCAGAATTGAATGGCATATTCCAAGTGCGGCCTAACCAAGGACGTGTATAATTGTGTCATTACTTTCAAAGTTTTGTGTTCAAAGTTGCGTTTAATAAAGCCCAACATCATATTCGCCTTTTTACTGGCAGCTAGGCAATGCGGACTGGTTTTAAGATCATTACTGATGATAACACCTAAATCCTTTTCCTGCTGTACTTCAGTTAACGATTTATTTTGCATTTGATAGTTATATTTGAGGTTATCGTTGCCTATATGCATTACTTTACATATATCGGAATTGAATTTTAATAGCCATTTATCACTCCAGTCTGATAGTTTGTCGAGATCACTTTGTATGAGTTCGCAGTTTTCTCTAGTATATGCTTTACCACCTAATTTGGTGTCATCTGCAAATTTCGATATTTTAGATACAAGTCCGCAGTCCAAATCGTTGATATATATCAGAAAAAGAGTAGGACCCAAGACCGAGCCCTGAGGCACCCCACTAGTAACATCTAACCAATCAGATGCCTCGCCATTTATTACTACCCGTTGTTTACGATTTGAAAGCCAATCGCCAATCCATGAACATAATTGCTCACCTAAGCCATGTGCCCTTAGCTTGGTCAAAAGTCGCTTATGGGGAACTGTATCGAAGGCTTTCTGAAAATCAAGGTATATTACATCCGAGGGAATTTTAGCGTCCCAGTTTGAATAAATGACATTAAAAAAATCGAGTAGGTTTGTTAAGCAGGATCTCTTATTTCGAAATCCATGCTGGGAGTTTAGTATTGAGTTATTTTCATCGAGAAAAGACACTACTTTATCCCGCAATATTTTCTCAAATAGTTTAACAATCACAGACGTTAGACTAATTGGGCGATAATAACTTGCGAGGCTCTTACTCCCTTTCTTGAATATCGGTGTAGCATTAGCTAATTTCCACATACTAGGAACATTTTTGTCCATTAGTGATTTATTGAGGATAATCTTTAGTGGAAGCGAAAGTTGACTGTGACATTCGCGAAGTAATCGCAGCGAGATTTCGTCCACCCCCACGGATTTTGCTGGGTCAAGTTTCTGCAAATACTTTGATACTTCGTCTACTGTTATCTCTCCTATTTCCAATCTATCACTTTCGAGTCCCGCATACATGTTTACTGGTTCTGGTAATGGAGCTTCGTCTTCTTTAATAAATACCGCATTAAAGTAATCATTGAGTACGAATGCCATGCTCTTATTATATTTACCAATGATGTTATTCTTATCTTTCAGTGGCCCAATACTTGTTTTGACGTTTTTCTTACTTCGAACGTATTGAAAGAACCTTTTCGGGTTTGATTTGGATTCCTTTGCAATTTTTTCTTCATACTCGCGCTTTTTAGTCTTAATTAATCCCTTGCAACGACGTTTTACGTCTTTGTATTCTCTAGAATCGCAGTCCGCATTTGACCGTTTGTAAACTTTATACGCTCGGCGCTTTCTGCCAATGATTTGTTGAATCTCATTAGTCATCCAACTGGGTCTGTTTATGTTATTCAGACGTTTTCTTACCATGGGAACATGTTTTTCAACCACCGATTGGAGTTTATTTGTGAATAAATTACACATGTTTTCGGCGTTATTACCATTTAGTAGGTCAATCCAATCAACTTCGCTTAGTACTCTGCTGATCTTCGTGAAATCCGCTTTATTATAATTGGAAACTAATAACCAATTTTCTGTGATGTCTACATTGCAATTTATGCCGCATCTGATTAACCTGTGATCACTGTTTGCCAAAGGTTCACCTATATCGCAATAATCAATCAGATCAATGTCGGTAGTGAAGAAGAGGAGGAGGAGGAGGAGGAGGAGGAGGAGGAGGAGGAGGAGGAGGAGGAGGAGGTGTTGGGATAAAGCAGGAAGTACTAAGGGTATGGAAGGAAAAAACTAAGTGAAAATAGGAGTGCGAATGGAGGAAAGGAATAGGGTGATACAGAATGGAAGTAAGGAGAATAAGGGAATAAATATAGGATAATAGATAATAGGTACAATAATAAGTATGATAGATAATAGTTAGTATAAGTATGATAATAAGTATAGGATGGGTATAGGATGGGACAATAAAAGATAGGACGTGAAAAAGAGCGGTAAAAAGTAGTAAAAGGTAGTAGTAAAAAGAGGCGTGAATTAGTGAGTTTCAGAGCACATGGAAGGTTGATCGTGGCAGAAGCGGGGCTGGAGGGGTAAGAGAGGGGTCGGGTGAGGGGGGGGGTCGAGGGGGGCGTGAAGGAGGGTGGGGGGGCAGCGTTGTGGGGCACCGCTGCACCAACACTCCACCTGCCCGTGACCCCGCCCGGTCAATGCCCCCTCTAGGGTCATGTTCCCACGCCTCCCCTCCCTGTCCACCAACACCCCAACATCTGACTCACTCACTCACTCACTCACTTACTTACTTAGCTACTCACTCACTCACTCACTCACTCACTCACTCACTCATTCACTCACTCACTCACTCATTTCGAAGTTTACTCACTTATTCACTTGCACAAACTCACTCATTTCGAAGTTTACTCTTTTATTCATTCACTCATTCACTCACTCACTTTCACTCATACACTCACTCATTTCGTAGTTTACTCACCTATTCCCTCCCTCACTCACACTCACTCACTCACTCACTCACTCACACACTCACACACTCACACACTCACACCTTCATTTATTTACTGACTCACCATTTCACTCACTCACTCACTCACTCACTCTCTCACTCACTCAATCAATCAATCAATCACTTATTCACTGACTCAAAATTTCACTCATTTACTCACTCACTCACTCATTCACTCACTCACACCGTGGCCACCGAGATGACAAGGCCTGATGCATCGCCCGTGACGTCACACCATGTAGATCCCACCCGCTCTGCTCCCCGTACAAGTTTACCTACCTAATATAATGTTTATCAGTATAAAAGATATACTGTTATCTTCGGAAATGTTTGTTCTATAATATTATCAAATAAAAAATCGTAAAACACACAAAAGAAATGCCATTATGAGACTTTCAAGAAATATGCATTAACTTAAACTCTTTGCCATTTAATATTTTGCTCGAAAACTTTTTACATGGAGAATATCAATAAAAGCGGAATTTAATTAGCTTTCTATTGATATATTTCGTTTAGTCATAAATGAATTAGCAGTATGCATAAATTAGCGTTAACTAAATATTAAAAATCATGAAATCGGGTAATTTCCTACCTAATATATGTTTATCAGTATAAAAGATATACTGTTATCTTTGGAAATGTTTGTTTTATAATATTATCAAATAAAAAAACCGTAAAACACACAAAAGAAATGCCATTATGAGACTTTCAAGAAATATGCATTAACTGAAACTCTTCGCCATTTAATATTTTGCGTGAAAACGTTTTACATGGAGAACATCAATAGAAGCGGAATTGCATTATATTTCCATTGATATTTTATTTTCTTCTGATAAATTTGAATTAGAACCATACATAAATTAGCGTTAACTAAATAAATAACCTCATCAATTGGGAAAAATTACCCGATTTCATGATGTTATTTACTTAGTTAACGCTAATTTATGCATGCTGCTAATTCATTTATCAGAAAAGAAAATATATCAATGGAAAGCTAATTAAATTCCGCTTCTATTGACATTCTCCATGTAAAAAGTTTTTGCGCAAAATATTAAATGGCGAAGAGTTTAAGTTCATGCATATTTCTTGAAA
>JACEEZ010017129.1:740000-752500 GCA_016584305.1 Chionoecetes opilio
AAGTCAGCTAGTCTTGAGTAGAAGCTCCTAGCCTTGGGGGCCATGCCGCCAGATGTGGTGAAGACCAGGGGCGTGAAGGTACCATGGTCGACTTGCAGGATCCTATCGCCATAGGCCCTTATCTTCTCCAGCTCGTTCCTGTGGTGGACAGCCTCGAGGGAGAGCTCACGATGGGAGGCGGCCATCGGGTCGAAGATCCGGATGTCCAAAAAGGTCCGCTGCCCTCTGGTCCAGAATCTACTACTACTACTACTACTACTACTACTACTACTACTACTACTACTACTACTACTACTACTACTACATGTCCAGAGGATATGATCGTAAATAAGTTTTATGCTCGCAAATGTAAAGATTTATAATACTTTTTTAATTTTTTGTGTTATTTTAGAATTCACCGTGGCCATATGTAATTTTAAAATTTGCTCGTATAATTGTTGTTCATTAAGAAAGAATATTGATAATGTACGATTTTTCGCTCAACAATCGTTTGACATAATATTCTTGCAAGAGACTTTCATTACTGAGGATAGACTAGGAGACTTGAAGGTACATAGATGAGAATTATGAGAGTGTTGGTGTGGCAGCTCATTACTCTGAAAAAGCCTTGGTGTCTAATGCTGGGCGGTGTGAAGGAGGTTTGGCTTGTTTATGGATGAAAGATTCCTAGTTCTCTGTTAACAAAATTATATCTGAAAGAAATTTTATGGTACTAGAAATATCTTTAGGCACACGCATTATGCTACTAGTAAATGTATATTGTAAAAGCGATGTTTGGGAGACTAGAACACTGCATGAATACCTTGAGACTTTAAATAGCTTAGAACAAATACGTATTGATATGAATTTTGATTGTATTTACTACTTAGGAGATTTTAATGCTGATCCATTTACTGGAAGAGCATGGCAAAACTTGAAAGGTTTTATTGAAAGGAATAATCTTTCGTGTTTCGATTATGATCTCTTTGATGATTCTACATTTACCTTTGTATCTTTTGGTAATACATATTGTAAATGGCTTGACCATGTAATTGGTAGAAATTGCCAGGATAGTCACGGTTTCTGAGGCTGTTGTCATGAATGATTTAATTGGCTCAGATCATCTTCCCATTGTGGCAAATTTAGAAATTTCGTGTGATATAATGGATGCTAAAGAAAAGTTGACCCATTATCTGAAAATTTTAAATTGAGAGTTAACTGGGATAAGCTGGACGTGATGGACATTCAGGAGATTGCAACCAATGCCGTATTATTAATTAGTAGATATAGTGATAGTGCAGGTGTTCAATGTGCCACTCTAGGTTGTCATAAGGCTAGTCATTTGAATCAATTAGACCAATTTTAAATATTATTGTAAAATCTGTATCTTTAAGTTCTGAAAAGTTTGTGACAATGTTAAGAAAAGTAAATAAGTTCAAGGTCATCCCAGGCTGGAATAGAAGAGTCAAACACCTTCACAGAGCAGCCAGGGAGAGTTATAATATATATATATATATATATATATTATATATATATATATATATATATATATATATATATATATTATATATATATATATATATATTGAGTGGCTGAGAACCGGTAGGGTTAGAGATTCAGAGGAGTACAGGAACATGGTTGAGAGTAGGCGTGAGTTCAAAAATGCTTTAAAAGATTGCAAAAATGATGAACTGAATGAAATATTTTTATCTATTGAGGATAAATTCAAGAATAATAATATGAGGTCTTTTTGGAAGGATGTTCAACTTAGGAGAAATAAAGTTAAATATTCTAGATTAATTGATAGAAAAAGTGGAAACCGTGACATTTTAGAAACCTTTAGAAGCAGATTTCTGCCGGAAAATTATGAAAATGATCCAGAGGAAAGTAATTTAGTAAGTCTCCTCAAAGAAGTTTGGGCGAGAGATAAAAAATTTAACCTCTGTATTTCAGCTGAGAGGATTGAGGAAATTGTAAAATCTTTAAATCCTGGATCTGGTCATGATGCTATTCATCATACCTTTTTAAAAGGAGCAACGCATCAGTTTTTGACGTGTGTGGCCACGTTTTTAAATGCTTGTTATTCACATTGCTATATCCCTCCCGTGATTAGGGGGAGATATTAACCCAGTCATCAAAGATCACACCGGGAATTCAACTAAGTCTACAAACTACAGGCCTGTGATGCAATCTTCTTACTTTTTGAAAATTATTGAGAAACACATTTTAGATATATTAGAGGATAAGCTACATTTTAACTGGAGACAGTATGGTTTTAAGAAAGGCTCTTCCACAACTGATGCATGCTTTCTTTTAAAAAAAAACTATAAATCATAATATAGCACTTAAAGATAAGGTCTATAGTCTTTTTATCACTTTTTATTGAGCAAGATACTTTTAAAGGAAGGACTACCACCTGATATTGTGTATCTATTGGTGCACTGTTTAAGGCATCAAGCAGCGAGGATTGTTTGGGACGCAGAATATGGAAATTATTATAGGCTTGATAAAGGAGTAAGGCAAGGTGGTATTTTATCACCTCTCTTATTCAAATTATACATAAATGAACTTATAACTAATGTATCAAATATGGGCATTGGATGCTGTTTGGGATTTATGCGTGTACATATCATAGCTTATGCGGATGATATTGTTATTCTCTCAAATAACATGCATGATTTAGAGTTATTATACCAGAATATTGCTAATGTAGTTGAAAGATTAAAAATTGGAATTAATAAGGTAAAATCGAAATGTGTAATATTTGATAAAAGCAGATATCCAAATCATAATGATGTCATGAAACTATGTCAGGATGAATTTCAGATTGTAGATAATTATAAGTATCCTGGACATGTTTTAGAAAGAAATTTGTCGGACATTTTAGATGTTGAGCTGCGATTGCGCAAATTTTATTCACAATTTAATTATGTTTTTAGAAATTTAAAAAATGTATCAATTAATACTCTTAATTTTTTGTTCAACTCTTAATGTCTTCCAGGGTATGAACTTGAAATGTGGGACTGTAAAGCAATATATAATAGGCAGATTTTTAAAACTTTCGAAGTTGCTTATAATAATGCATTGAAAAGGCTATGCGGTGCCGCTATCTCAACAATCAGCCATTTGGTGGCTAATTCTCTTAATCTGTTTTTATTGAAACATCACCACTCCCTCTTACTTGCTAGACTTTATTTAAGAGTTTTAAACTCACAAAATGTTATTTTAAAATTATCTCAGTTAGTTTTAAAATCAGGAATGTTTTTTAAATCAGTGGATTCTCATTTTAAGGAAAACTATGGCATCAGCCTACATGCTAATGACATAGGCATAGTAAAAGCTCGCATCACATGGGTACAGACTCATGAACCTCACACTGGTCGATGTCTCTTGTAATGAACACCGATTTTAATGTTTATTTTGTACATTTATGCTTGAAAGTAGTTTTATCACTTTTATATTTTGTAATTTTTAACCCACCTCATTAGTAGAAGGTAACTATGATATATATTTGCAAGAATATTTTGCTATGTATATGCTATGCTATGGAAAGTCTAAGACAAAAGTCGTGTCATGAATTTTAGTTAAGACATCTGGTAAATGGCTAACCTTTCGGTGCTGTCTGCCGTATGTCATACGAACGGTTGGTAGCACTGCCATAAGTGGCAGTGCTTCCAACAGTGCTAAGTGGTCACTTGGCATAAGTGATCTCACCACACCTCATACGTCATAATAGTTCGTATCCTCACGAGTAATTGTTTTAGGATTCATTACCAGGAGTGTTAAAAGCAGAAGTGCTGAGGTAATTATAAAGCAGTGATTGAACATGGGTTCTGTGAGCCAGTCTCAGGGGTTCGGCTGAGGCCCTCCGAAACACATTGCAATTTTGCTATTATTATTAACTCCCTCAGCTGTTGAGGCTCGCTTCGCACAAGCCCCCCCCCCCTCCCTTATAACAATCCTGGAGTCTGCCCTGTATTCCCCTTTCTTTTTAAGGACCTATATACGCCACTGCTTCTGAGTCCTTCCTTCTCTCATATTATTATCTAAATATACTCTTGAATATTGAGGCAATTTTTCTTTAATTGTTTGCATAGATTAAAATGGAATTTGGTCTTATTATTATCCAAATATACTATTGAATTTTGTAGTATTTTTTTTTTTTTTTTTTTTTATATATATAATTTTTTATTTATATTCTTCCATGTGACTAGCTTTATCCAAACTCCTGCCAGTGATGTATGTGACCTTCAATGGCTCAGGTGTAAAGATGAAATGTCCTGGCGGTCATTGCTGGGCCGAATATACTTCGCATTCCACATCGATTAATATGAAACCTCAACGCAGTAAATCTATTGAACCTTTGAAATACCCTTTGTTTGTTTTAGACATTGTCTCATCGGCGGCAGATATGAAGCTTTGAACCCTTATCTGAACAGTAGCTTAAGGGATTCAGGCTTGCCAACCACGAGCATGTAACTGCGTTAGGGTTTTCATAATGTTTCACGAGTTACATTTCATATTCGGACAAAACCGTGACACGACTTTTGTCTTAGACTGTACATATACGAAATAAAACTGTTTTGACTTTGACTTTGACTACTACTACTACTACTATTACTACTACTACTACTACTACTACTACTACTACTACTACTACTACTACTACTACTACTACTACTACTACTACTACTACTACTACTACTACTACTACTACTACTTCTACTACTACTACTACTACTACTACTACTACTACTACTACTTTTACTACTACTATAATCTTAATCGTCGTAAAGATGAGACCCGTAAATAGGATAGAATCTTAATGTATATGTTGTTAAGTATGTAAAATTTAATGTAGTAAAACCTTAATTTTTAGCAGTCTTGCAAAATTTAGCTCAATAAACCTTTCATTATGTTATACATTATAGCGAAGCCCACTTGAAAATATTTTGTCTGTAAAGTAAAATGTATACTTTAGCTAAGAAGAAAAAAAACATTGATATATTCAAAATAGCAATTCTTGTTCAAAAATATATTTGAAGGAAAATCGAGGGTATGATTATGTGTAGATAAATAATTGATTATGAACTCTGCATATAAGAAAATAATCATTGTACATATTATCACCAAATTTGATAAAGGAGATGGAATTGAAGGAAAAAATAATAAGACGAGTATACTTAGTAAATGAAGCGATGTGAAAGTCCACCTATTGGTTATTTTTGGGAGGAGGAGGAGGAAGAGGAGGAGGAGGAGGAGGAGGAGGAGGAGGAGGAGGAGGAGGAGGAGGAGGAGGAGGAGGAGGGGTGAAAGAACTCTGCAGGTGAGGGCCCTGGAAAGTGTCTGAAAAAGAGAGAGAGAGAGAGAGAGAGAGAGAGAGAGAGAGAGAGAGAGAGAGAGAGAGAGAGAGAGAGAGAGAGAGAGAGAGAGAGAGAGAGAGAGAGAGAGAGAGCCAGAAAGAAAAGTTATGCTGATGCTAATTGAGAGTGGAATGAGTGTTGGTGAAAGAAAGAAAGAGTGTGAGAGTGGGAGTGGGAGAGAGAGGATGAGAGGGAGGCACGGCGTGAGAGAGGAGCATGGCCAAGGTGATCAACTTTCGAGGAGATGAGTAGGTAGACAGGTAGGGAGGGAGGGGGGAAGGGGGGATGGAGGGGGGGATGGCAGGGAGGGAGGGAAGGCACCAGACTGGGAATCTCCCTGCAAAAGATTTTCAAGGGTAAGGTTGTCTGAACTTGAAGGTTAAACAGAAAGTCAAGTTCATCCCTGCAAAAAACTACTATTGCTACTATTTTTACTACTACTACTCCTACTACTTCTACTACTACTTCTGCTTCTACTACTACTACTACTACTACTACTACCTTTACTACATCAACAGCAACTACTACTACTACTACCACTACTACTGCTACTACCACTACTACTACTACGTTTACTACATCAACAACAACTACTGCTACTAATACCACTAATACTGCTTTTACTACTACTACCTTTACTACAATAACAAAAACAACATCAACAACTACTATTACTACTACTACTACAACAACAACTTATACTACTACTGCTACTACTACTAATACCACAACAACAACAACTACAACTACCACCACCACAACCACTATACTAACCACCACCACTCGAATCATCATCACCATCCTCCTCCTTTTTAACACCCTGCCCCATCCCTCCCCCTTAACCGTCTACCTGTCCGTAATTAACCTTGTCATTTACCTGGACCATCAAGTCGTGTAAAGGTTAATGAGGGTCGTTGACGGAGGTGGTTAAGGGGACGTATCGGGGCGGCTGAACGGCGTGATTTAGGGGAAAACCTATTGGAAGGGAAGAAGGGAAGAGACAGTTGGGTAAGGCAAGGTAAATTAGGGGAGGGAAGTGGGTTGGGTTATAGGGGGAGGTAAGGAAGGGAGGAGGGAGGGGTAAAGGTGTAGCTGACATGTAGAAAGTGAAATACAGAAAGAGAGGTAGGGAGGGAGAGAGGGAGGGGGAGAGATAGTGGGAGAGAGGGAGAGTGGGAGGGAGAGAAAAGGTAAGTGTTGTAAAATTGAAATTCTACCTTTTTTCATTTTGCCTTTTTTTCACTCTCTCTTCTGTGATTTGTCGTGTTTATGTCTGGTGGTTTTTTTTTCTATCCATTTGTTTCTTGTTTGTCTTAAGTATTTTTCCTCCTGTTTAGGTGACTGTCCGTGTTTAACTGTTTAGGTGACTGTTCGTGTTTAATTGTTTAGGTGACTGTCCGTGTTTAATTGTTTAGGTGTCTGTCCGTGTTTAATTGTTTAGGTGACTGTTCGTGTTTAATTGTTTAGGTGTCTGTCCGTGTTTAATTGTTTAGGTGTCTGTCCGTGTTTAATTGTTTAGGTGACTGTTCGTGTTTAATTGTTTAGGTGTCTGTCCGTGTTTAATTGTTTAGGTGACTGTTCGTGTTTAATTGTTTAGGTGACTGTCCGTGTTTAATTGTTTAGGTGACTGTTCGTGTTTAATTGTTTAGGTGACTGTCCGTGTTTAATTGTTTAGGTGTCTGTCCGTGTTTAATTGTTTAGGTGTCTGTCCGTGTTTAATTGTTTAGGTGTCTGTCCGTGTTTAATTGTTTAGGTGACTGTCCGTGTTTAATTGTTTAGGTGTCTGTCCGTGTTTAATTGTTTAGGTGACTGTTCGTGTTTAATTGTTTAGGTGTCTGTCCGTGTTTAATTGTTTAGGTGACTGTTCGTGTTTAATTGTTTAGGTGACTGTCCGTGTTTAATTGTTTAGGTGTCTGTCCGTGTTTAATTGTTTAGGTGACTGTTCGTGTTTAATTGTTTAGGTGTCTGTCCGTGTTTAATTGTTTAGGTGACTGTCCGTGTTTAATGGTTTAGGTGACTGTCCGTGTTTAATTGTTTAGGTGTCTGTCCGTGTTTAATGGTTTAGGTGACTGTCCGTGTTTAATGGTTTAGGTGTCTGTCCGTGTTTAATTGTTTAGGTGTCTGTCCGTGTTTAATTGTTTAGGTGTCTGTCCGTGTTTAATTGTTTAGGTGTCTGTCCGTGTTTAATTGTTTAGGTGTCTGTCCGTGTTTAATTGTTTAGGTGACTGTCCGTGTTTAATTGTTTAGGTGTCTGTCCGTGTTTAATTGTTTAGGTGTCTGTCCGTGTTTAATTGTTTAGGTGTCTGTCCGTGTTTAATTGTTTAGGTGACTGTCCTTGTTTAATTGTTTAGGTGACTGTGGTGAGTCACACTACACCTGGCTAATCCTCCAGTAGTCTCGACCTGAAACCAACCATCAACCCTGGGTGTCTGTTTATCAACCATGTAGCTGACAAGGTCACTACATGACTGTCCGTGTTTAATTGTTTAGGTGACTGTCCGTGTTAATTGTTAGCGCCGTGTTTAATTGTTTAGGTGACTGTCCGTGTTTAATTGTTTAGGTGACGTGTTTAATGTGAGGGACGGTGTTTAATTGTTTAGGTGACTGTCCGTGTTTAATTGTTTAGGTGACTGTCCGTGTTTAATTGTTTAGGTGACTGTCCGTGTTTAATTGTTTAGGTGCTGTCCGTGTTAATTGGTTTAGGTGACTGTCCGTGTTTAATTGTTTAGGTGACTGTCCGTGTTTAATTGTTTAGGTGACTGTCCGTGTTTAATTGTTTAGGTGACTGTCCGTGTTTAATTGTTTAGGTGACTGTCCGTGTTTAATTGTTTAGGTGACTGTCCGTGTTTAATTGTTTAGGTGACTGTCCGTGTTTAATTGTTTAGGTGTACCGTCCGTGTTTAATTGTTTAGGTGACTGTCCGTGTTTTAATTGTTTAGGTGACTGTCCGTGTTTAATTGTTTAGGTGCTGTCCGTGTTTAATTGTTTAGGTGACTGTCCGTGTTTAATTGTTTAGGTGACTGTCGTGTTTAATTGTTTAGGTGACTTCCGTGTTTAATTGTTTAGGTGACTGTCCGTGTTTAATTGTTTAGGTGCTGTCCGTGTTTAATTGTTTAGGTGACTGTCCGTGTTTAATTGTTTAGGTGACTGTCCGTGTTTAATTGTTTAGGTGACTGTCCGTGTTTAATTGTTTAGGTGACTGTCCGTGTTTAATTGTTTAGGTGACTGTCCGTGTTTAATTGTTTAGGTGACTGTCCGTGTTTAATTGTTTAGGTGACTGTCCGTGTTTAATTGTTTAGGTGACTGTCCGTTTATGTTTAGGTGACGTCAGTTAATTGTTTAGGTGACTGTCCGTGTTTAATTGTTTAGGTGACTGTCCGTGTTTAATTGTTTAGGTGACTGTCCGTGTTTAATTGTTTAGGTGACTGTCCGTGTTAATGTTAGGTGACTGTCCGTGTTTATTGTTTAGGTGACTGTCCGTGTTTGTTTATGACTGTCCGTTTTAATTGTTTAGTGACTGTCCGTGTTTAATTGTTTAAGGTGACTGTCCGTGTTTAATTGTTTAAGTGACTGTCCGTGTTTAATTGTTTAAGTGACTGTCCGTGTTTAATTGTTTAAGTGACTGTCCGTGTTTAATTGTTTAGGTGACTGTCCGTGTTTAATTGTTTAAGTGACTGTCCGTGTTTAATTGTTTAGGTGACTGTCCGTGTTTAATTGTTTAAGTGACTGTCCGTGTTTAATTGTTTAGGTGAATGTCCGTGTTTAATTGTTTAGGTGTCTGTCCGTGTTTAATTGTTTAGGTGACTGTCCGTGTTTAATTGTTTAGGTGACTGTCCGTGTTTAATGGTTATAATTGTCTTTGTGTTTGTTTATAAGTTTTCGCTTGTTTGTTTATTTGTATGAGTAAAGGTTTACTTTGCTGACCGTACGTCTTTTTTCATGTATGTATTGTATGTATGTATGTATGTATGTAATATATCTATGTATGTATGTATGCAGTTACGTATGCGTGTATGTATGCATGTATGAGTTATCACGATTAGCCATTGATATAAGAACGCCTTTTCCTCCTCACAGAATACACATTACACATCCATCCTCTTATTTGATCTTCCCAAGAGAGTTATTATTTTTCTTTTGCATATTTCATTCCTTCGCTCAGTGCATTGCCCGATTAAATACAATGATAAAAGGTTGAATAATTTTTTTCATACCTAATCGATCTACTACTTGAATGGAAGAATGGTGTGATCTACTTAATTGATTTTTCTTACTCTTAATCGGTTCTCCTTGACGTAGGGATGAGAGCACAGGTAGGAGGACGTACCTGTGTTCCCGTGTGTACCTGTGTTCCCGTGTGTACCTGTGTTCCCGTGTGTACCTGTGTTCCCGTGTGTACCTGTGTTCCCGTGTGTACCTGTGTTCCCGTGTGTACCTGTGTTCCCGTGTGTACCTGTGTTCCCGTGTGTACCTGTGTTCCCGTGTGTACCTGTGGGCAACGTGTGTGCAGGTGCCGATGTGGTGCTGACCTAATGCAAGAAGAACCTGATGTTTTCCTGTCTTAACTTAACGTATCTGGAAGTTTTGATTAATTGGTTGTATAATCTTTTTGGTGGAGGAGTCTCGTGGTGTATATATTATTAGCGTCATTATTATCATTATTATCCATCAATCCATCCTTCCATCAATCCATTATTCCATCAATCCATTCTTACATAAATCCATCTTTACATCAATTCATATTTCATCCTCTTCTTAGCTTTTTCTTCTTTACCTGAAATTTTATTGTGGTCATTGTTAATCAAGTGTTTATATTTCACCATCCTATAAAGTGGTTTTTTTTTTGTCATTTTGCTTTTTTCTGGCTTTTGGTTTTTTATCATCCTGCTGTTATTTTTTCTTATCTGCGCATATTTTTTTTGTCTTTATTTATAGTGGGGTTTATTTATCCTGCTTGGTCGTCTGCTTATCTGTTTATACATATATCAAGACATATATTTTCTATCTCGCTTTTATCATCGGAATGTTTTATTACGTTTATGTATTACTAGCCGCAAAGCCGCCCTCCGGGCGGCCTTTTTGGCTAGCTCCTGCGGAGGGCTATTGGTGGGCCTTCGGCCCACCACCTGTGTTTGGTGGGCCTTCGGCCCACCAAACACACTCTCCAAATAGCCCCTTCTAACTTTCCTGAAATCATGGATGTAGAAATGTATGTATTAACGCCAACCCATTCACATCATAGCCCCTTCTAACTTTCCTGAAAGCAAAGCCGCCCTCCGGGCGGACTTTTTGGCTAGCTCCTGCGGAGGGCTATTGGTGGGCCAATGGCCCACCACCTGTGTTTGGTGGGCCTTCGGCCCACCAAACACAGACTCTCCAGATAGACCCATTACCCACCACCTCGGCCCACCAAACACAGACTCTCCAGATAGCCCCTTCTAACTTTCCTGAAATGTATGTATTCCCCCCACCCATTCACTCACCCATTACCCATCACCCCCCACCCATTCACTCACCCATTACCCATCACCACACACCCATTCACTCACCCATCACCACACACCCATTCACTCACCAATTACCCATCACCCCCCACCTATTCCCTCACCCATCACCCATCACCCCCCACCCATTCACTCACCCATCACCCCACACCCATTACGCATCACCCCACCCATTCACTCACCTATTACCCATCACCCTACATCAAGGTTTCCTCAATTCTCGCAACCCACTTTTTTTTCTTCACAGTTCTCGCTAATAGGCTGCTAAAAAAAAAAAAAAAAGTGATCGGATCATCCTATAAGTAGGCTTAAAACCTTCCCCTGGTCAACCTGATTCCAAAACTGTGACATATGATGGGATTCCGCCACAGGGGGCGGCACCTATCGCGGACAGACAGACAGACAGACACACACACACACTTTCGCTTATATTATGTATTACTAGCCGCAAAGCCGCCCTCCGGGCGGACTTTTTGGCTAGCTCCTGCGGAGGGCTATTGGTGGGCCTTAGGCCCACCACCTGTGTTTGGTGGGCCAAAGGCCCACCAAACACAGACGCTCCAGATAGCCCCTTCTAACTTTCCTGAAATCATGATTGTATGTATTAACGCCAACCCATTCACATCACCCACAACCCATTCACTCACCCATTACCCATCACCCCCCACCCATTCACTCACCCATTTCCCATCACCACACACCCATTCACTCACCCATTTACCCATCACCCCCCATCTATTCCCTCAACCCATTACCCATCACCCCCACCCATTCACTCACCCATCACCCCACACCCATTACCCATCACCCCACCATTCACTCACCCATTACCATCACCCACATCAAGGTTTCCTCAATTCTCGCAACCCACTTTTTTTCACAATTCTCGCTAATAGGCTGCTAAAAAAAAAAAAAAAAAAAAAAAAAAAAAAGTGATCGGGTAATCTCATAAGTGGGCATTTAAAACCTTCCCCTGGTCAACCTGGTTCCAAAATGTGCAATATAATGGAATTCCGCCACAGGGGGCGGCACGTATCGCGGACAGACAGACAGACAGACAGACAGACAGACACACACACTTTCGCTTATATTATTATAGATATCTATGTTGTTATCAATTTTGACTTAAAGATACTGGTTGTGTATCTTAGTATACATTTAGTGCTCAAACGTAGAACATGATTGTGTATCCGTATATGAAACTTTTTTTTTTCTCTCTTCTCCTCTCCTCTCTCTCTCTCTCTCCTCTCGTCTCTCTCTCCTCTCCTCTCTCTCTCTCTCTCTCTCTCTCTCTCTCTCTCTCTCTCTCTCTCTCTCTCTCTCTCTCTCTCTCTCTCTCTCTCTCTCTCTCTCTCTCTCTCTCTCTCTCTACTCTACTTCATTTCCCTCATTTTACACCAAACCATCACCTTAGAAGGAAAGGAAGAAAAATCCTTACCTCATGAACTTACCCTAAAAGGAAAGAAAGGTCAGGATCAGGATAAGGATAAACAAGAAAAGGATAAAAATGACTCTGACAATGTAGCAAATAGGAACACTGACCAGGAATACTGACCATTTTTTTTCCTTAAACTTACCCGTAAAGTGATTTTTCGCCTCATAAATTTAGTTCTCGCGTCCCACCGAGGCCCCAGGAGCGCTCTGAAGGCCGATG
>JACEEZ010017129.1:757500-763316 GCA_016584305.1 Chionoecetes opilio
ACTGATATCTAAGTAACTGATATCTAAGTAACTGATATCTAAGTAATTGATATCTAAGTAACTGATATCTAAGTAACTGATATCTAAGTAACTGATATCTAAGTAACTGATGCCAAAGTAATTGATATCTAAGTAACTGATATCTAAGTAACTGATATCTAAGTAACTGATATCTAAGTAACTGATATCTAAGTAACTGATATCTAAGTAACTGATATCTAAGTAACTGATATCTAAGTAACTGATGCCAAAGTAACTGATATCTAAGTAACTGATATCTAAGTAACTGATATCTAAGTAACTGATATCTAAGTAACTGATGCCAAAGTAACTGATATCTAAGTAACTGATATCTAAGTAACTGATGCCAAAGTAACTGATATCTAAGTAACTGATATCTAAGTAACTGATGCCAAAGTAACTGATATCAAAGTAACTGATATCAAAGTAACTGATATCTAAGTAACTGATATCTAAGTAACTGATATCAAAGTAACTGATATCAAAGTAACTGATATCAAAGTAACTGATATCTAAGTAACTGATGTCTAAGTAACTGATATCTAAGTAACTGATATCTAAGTAACTGATATCTAAGTAACTGATATCTAAGTAACTGATATCTAAGTAACTGATATCTAAGTAACTGATATCTAAGTAACTGATGCCAAAGTAATTGATATCTAAGTAACTGATATCTAAGTAACTGATATCTAAGTAACTGATATCTAAGTAACTGATGCCAAAGTAACTGATATCTAAGTAACTGATATCTAAGTAACTGATGCCAAAGTAACTGATATCTAAGTAACTGATGTCTAAGTAACTGATATCTAAGTAACTGATGCCAAAGTAACTGATATCTAAGTAACTGATGCCAAAGTAACTGATATCTAAGTAACTGATATCTAAGTAACTGATATCTATGTAACTGATGCCAAAGTAACTGATATCTAAGTAACTGATATCTAAGTAACTGATGCCAAAGTAACTGATATCTAAGCAACTGATGCCAAAGTAACTGATATCTAAGCAACTGATGCCAAAGTAACTGATATCTAAGTAACTGATATCTAAGTAACTGATGCCAAAGTAACTGATATCTAAGTAACTGATGCCAAAGTAACTTATTTCTAAGTAACTGATATCTAAGTAACTGATGCCAAAGTAACTGATATCTAAGTAACTGATATCTAAGTAACTGATATCTAAGTAACTGATATCTAAGTAACTGATATCTAAGTAACTGATGCCAAAGTAACTGATATCTACGTAACTGATATCTAAGTAACTGATATCTAAGTAACTGATATCTAAGTAACTGATATCTAAGTAACTGATATCTAAGTAACTGATATCTAAGTAACTGATATCTAAGTAACTGATATCTAAGTAACTGATATCTAAGTAACTGATATCTAAGTAACTGATATCTAAGTAACTGATATCTAAGTAACTGATGCCAAAGTAACTGATATCTAAGTAACTGATATCTAAGTAATTGATATCTAAGTAACTGATATCTAAGTAACTGATATCTACGTAACTGATATTTAAGTAACTGATGCCAAAGTAACTGATATCTAAGTAACTGATATCTAAGTAACTGATATCTACGTAACTGATATTTAAGTAACTGATGCCAAAGTAACTGATATCTAAGTAACTGATATCTAAGTAACTGATATCTAAGTAACTGATATCTAAGTAACTGATGCCAAAGTAACTGATGCCAAAGTAACTGATATCTAAGTAACTGATATCTAAGTAACTGATATCTAAGTAACTGATGCCAAAGTAACTGATATCTAAGCAACTGATGCCAAAGTAACTGATATCTAAGCAACTGAGACCAAAGTAACTGATATCTAAGTAACTGATATCTAAGTAACTGATGCCAAAGTAACTAATATCTAAGTAACTGATGCCAAAGTAACTGATATCTAAGTAACTGATATCTAAGTAACTGATATCTAAGTAACTGATATCTAAGTAACTGATATCTAAGTAACTGATATCTAAGTAACTGATATCTAAGTAACTAATATCTAAGTAACTGATGCCAAAGTAACTGATATCTAAGTAACTGATATCTAAGTAACTGATATCTAAGTAACTGATATATTAGGTACTTTGTCACTCCCTACTACCTCTTTACCTCTTGTGTGTCTCGTTCTGCCCTTGCTTCATGTTACTCTCTACATCTCCCTCGCTGCATGAGTCATGTCTATAGGGGTGGAGTCAAGGGGCGTCACTGCTGCCTTCCCACCCTCCCTCCTTCAGACACGCCCCTCCAGGAATATTGTTTTATATACATACACAAATGTCAACGTCTCTCCTGATTACCACACATCTATAGCTGTCTTTTCCTTCCTCCTTTTCCGTCCATTATTTCTCTATTTCTCTTCTCACAGATCTGGACTGACGGCATTTTTATCCCTCCTTGTGTTGCTTCTTCGTTCTTTCTCTCCTCCTCCTCCTCCTCTTCCTCCTCCTCCTCCTCCTCCTCCTCCTCCTCCTCCTCCTTTTCCTCCTCCTCCTCCTCCTCCTCCTCCTCCTCCTCCTCCTCCTCCTCCTCCTCCTCCTCCTCCTCCTCCTCCTCCTCCTCCTCCTCGTATATCTTCCTTTCGTAGCCTCAGGAAGAATAACTCGAATTCTTCACGTGTTTATAATGAGAACTTGTTTTTGTGTTTCACTAAGTCATTAATGAAATGATAGATTATATAAGCAGCATTTCGCACTCCATCTTCCTTTACTTATCATTACTGTTATGATTTTCTGTTTTATTTCTCTGAGGGAAACGGTATTCTTTTCTTTATCGCTGTGCGTGTGCGTGTGACTGTGTGTGTGTGTGTGTATGTGTGTGTGTGTGTGTGTGTGTGTGTGTGTGTGTGTGTGTGTGTGTGTGTGTGTGTGTGTGTGTGTGTGACTGTGTGTGTGTGTGTGTGTGTGTGTGACTGTGTGTGTGTGTGTGTGTGACTGTGTGTGTGTGTGTGTGTGTGTGTGTGTGTGACTGTGTGTGTGTGGGTGTGTGTGGGTGTAACTGTGTGTGTGTGTGTGTGTGTGTGTGTGTGTGTGTGTGTGTGTGTGTGTGTGTGTGTGTGTGTGTGTGTGTGTGTGTGTGTGTGTTTTGCTTCTCCTGTATATGTATGCGTATAGGTAATAGTAGTATAAAAGACGTAGTAGAAAGAAAAGAGTAATATAATAAGATATAAATATAAAGGTTTTTTTGTACGTCATGATTCGTAGCTGCATGTTATTACTAATTCTCTCCGTATCCTTTACTTTAGCATTATGTCTCCTATTTTATCACTTATTTAAACATGTCCTTAACCTTCTTACATGAACACGAGCGATCATTTCACGCTGTGTCTATTTTTTTGCCGTTTTCTGATCAAAGTTAAATGTTTCTATAAAAGAGATTTCACTTTTTCGTCCCAGATCTTACCTGTAATTTTACCTGCTAGCAATTTCCTTCAATAAGTGTCGTAAGCCAATCGTCTCTTGCTTCTCTTAAACCGATTGCCTCTCTTCTTCTCTTAACCCGATCGTCTTTTGCTTTTCTTTCATAAACACAAATCAAGTGGTTAAATTGTTGTAAGAAAATGTTTGTGTGTCCTGATTTACAATATCTTGGCGAAGAGGTCGTATTTTTTTTCTCTTATCTTTTGTTGTATCGGCGCTGACAGCCTCCACACCCCTTAAGGAAAATAATAATGGTGATAATAATAAGGATAATAGTAAGAGTAATGATAATAAAGCTAATAATATTGTTAATAGTAATGATGATGATGATAATAATGATATAAAGGCTAAAGTCCTAACGTCATGAGAGAGAAAAAAAAAAGAGAGAGAGAGAGAGAGAGAGAGAGAGAGAGAGAGAGAGAGAGAGAGAGAGAGAGAGAGAGAGAGAGAGGAGAGAGAAGAGAGAGAGAGAGAGAGAGAGAGAGAGAGAGAGAGAGAGAGAGAGAGAGAGAGATTCTAAAGTATATACTGTGAAATTGATAAAACGAGTTCTATGGAATTTCATTATTATTTGAGGGGGAAAATGTACTCGAAATAGATGACATATTCTAAGACCTTAATTACCCGGAAAATAACGAATAGGAGATAAATACCAATCCCTAATGAATACTTTGCTTCATGTTTAATACGAAGACAATTACGAAGCACTCCTGGTTGCCTCTGGTCAGGATGAATCAAATGTTTCAGATGCTTTTCTTATTAATTTTTATAGGAGATAAAATCTTGCACGCGATCTGGACCCTTAAATTCCGGACTCAATTAGGACTTCACTGAGAATTATGAAAGAAGAAAAAGATAAGATTTTAAAGATATGTGTAAAGTGTAATGATAATAAAGAAAATAGATAAATAATAATTAATAAAAGGGATGATAGTAATTTGTAAGGACTGTGAAAGAAGTTAGAAGATAGGATTTGAAAGCCTCTCTATATATATATGTTATTTTGTTATTTCTAAATATTGATAAAATTGGGCTATAAATTTACGTAGATAAAGTGTTGTATATAGAAAATAATAATAATCATCATATTGGCTATTTACTGATGGTGCTCAACACTCTGAAGTTAGAAATAAATGGTTGTCATAGTTTCATGCCAGCTAGAAGCAAACCAACTTTCGTAGGTGAGCTTAATGAATTCATTGTCTAAAGTCTAAACCTTCCAACGAACACATATTAAAAAAAACCTTCCAACGAACACATTAAAAAAAACCTTCCAACGAACACATTAAAAAAACTTCCAACGAACACATTAAAAAAACCTTCCAACGAACACATTAAAAAAACCTTCCAACGAACACATTAAAAAAAACTTCCAACGAACACATTAAAAAAACTTCCAACGAACACATTAAAAAAACCTTCCAACGAACACATAAAAAAACCTTCAACGAACACATTAAAAAAACTTCCAACGAACACATATTAAAAAAAACTTCAAACGAACACATATTAAAAAAAAACTTCCAACGAAAACATATTAAAAAAAAACTTCCAAAAGAACACATATTAAAAAAAAACTTCCAACGAACACATTAAAAAAAACTTCCAACGAACACATTAAAAAAAACTTCCAACGAACACATTAAAAAAAAACTTCCAACGAACACATATTAAAAAAAAACTTCCAACGAACACATATTAAAAAAAAACTTCCAACGAACACATATTTAAAAAAAACTTCCAACGAACACATATTTAAAAAAAACTTCCAACGAACACATATTTAAAATAAACTTCCAACGAACACATATTAAAAAAAAAACTTCCAACGAACACATATTTAAAAAAAACTTCCAACGAACACATTAAAAAAACCTTCCAACGAACACATATTAAAAAAAAATTCAAACGAACACATATTAAAAAAAACTTCCAACGAACACATATTAAAAAAAACTTCCAACGAACACATATTAAAAAAAAAAACTTCCATCGAACACATATTAAAAAAAAACTTCCAACGAAAACATATTAAAAAAAAACTTCCAACGAACACAATTAAAAAAAAAACTTCCAACGAACACATATTAAAAAAAAAAAATTCCAACGAACACATAAAAAAAACTTCCAACGAACACATATTAAAAAAAAAAAATTCTAACGAAACACTTAAAAAAAACTTCCAACGAACACATTAAAAAAAACTTCGAACGAACACATATTAAAAAAACTTCAAACGAACACATATTATAAAAAAAAAACTTCCAACGAACACATAAAAAACCTTCTAACGAACCTTCTAACGAACACATATTTAAAAAAAAACTTTACAACAAACTAAAAAACCTTTT
>JACEEZ010017131.1:0-26050 GCA_016584305.1 Chionoecetes opilio
TTTCGTCATTGGGTGGTAGATGATGACTCATGAGTCATTACTCGTCTTAGCCAGTAGCGCCTTCCGACGCGTTGACGACCGACCGAGGGAGGCTTTGTAGCTTCCGCGTAAGGAAAAGAAGTATCTAGGTAGTCGGAAAAGATGGTCGTTGCTGGCGATACGACCTCCGTTGCTGGCTTCCCCTCCTGGTGGCAAGATAACGACACGCACGACTTCGCATTTACTACCAAAAGATGCCGGATCAGGCACAAATGGTAGAAAAATCCCAAAAAAGATGCCGGAAAAAGTGACCGTGTGACAGGGCCCTTTTAAAGGTCGTGTCACCGGACACTTTTTCCAAACTCTTTTGGTATTTTGCTACCATTTGAGGCCTGATACTGGTGGCATCTTTTGGTAGTAAACGCGGAGTCGCGCATGTTCCTTCGAGCATCTACCCCCTGGAATCCATCAACGGATGGAAATGTAAAGGCGGTGTCACATGAGCGATTTTTTTCCGGCATCTTCTGGTATTTTGATACCAAAAGATGCCCGTAGTGGGGGCAAAAAAGTGCGCGTGTTGTCACACGGCATTTCGGCTACGACATCTTCCTACCAGAGTAGCTCAGATCTGTATTCTTCTATCTTAGCTACTCTACTCTACTAATATCTATAAACTGTCCTTCCCTGTTGAAAACCCATAACCTCCACACATTATCCCCTTTTCTATAGTAAAGACACACGCAGCTATTAAATATCTGTTTTATCAACATTTTCCGTCATAACTTTCATCAACAACACAAAACTTAACTATATATCTAAATCATACGTAAAAAATATATAAATAACACGCATGTACAGTAGTGTGCAATTTAGTCCGGACAATGATGAAATAATACATTTTTTTTTTAAATTGATGTTTATTCCAAAAAAACATGTCAATGGTAAGATAGATGATACATTTAAAATGAGATTAACCACCCTATGCTTTTACAAGCAGTTCCACTCGCTTTGGGCATAGTTTCCACCAAGCTTGAACACATGTCTGCTAGTTCTTCGTCTGGTACCAGGCCTTAATAACAGCACAAATCAGCTTCTGCATCGTCGAACAGTCGTCTTTCTCGATCTAAGTTTGATTATAGCCATAGATTCTCAAGGGGGTTTTTATGACAGAATTCCCAGGCCAATCTAGAATGGTTGTCCACTTTTTTCCGAAGAATGTGCGCATTTTTGGGGAAAAGTATGGCACGGAGCGAGATCCTGCTGGAAAATGCCCCTCCATCAGGCAAGTCCCTTTGCATCACAGGAAGCAAGTGACCCTCCAGGACTGCCTTGTATTTATCGCTTTTCATCAAATCCCTCAACATTAATACCCACGAGCGCATGGCATGGTACCTTTGTTATCAGTAGAATAGTTTTATTTTTAAATATCTAGTAGATATGGACCTAAAACTAAATTTACTATGAAAGATAGGTTTTTTTTCATCCTTTATAATGGAGTTATGAAGCGCCCATTTAAATGGGCATCATGGAGGTACATCTTATCCGCCAATTCAAAGTGACAACATGCATCGTAAATATCTACGCCTTTTATGTTTATTATACAGGGTACATATAATTCTCTTTCCTTAAATTTTAACCTGATTATTCATAAGCAGCGTCCCTTTTAAAAGAAATGTACATATATTTTTTTTTATAAAAAGTATACGAACGTAAAAAAAAAAAAAAAAAAAATTTTTGTAAATACTCCTCACCAACTACAAATTTGAAGGTATATATCCTAGTGAAATAGTGAATATCAATATAAACAAATAAAATGATAATATATGCCGCAGCTCACCATTCTTGCTCTTCACCACAAAACATTATCACCACAAGCGGCTGGGTTTGTTATATGTCCTAATTTTTGTTTGTCTACTTGCCCTGTTCAGTTTTTTGTTGAGTCAGCAAACTCATACATACTGAATTTATGAGATTTTTTATGTATGTTGCGTCCTCCACACCACCCTCTGGGCAGTCGCCTTTGTTATGACAGCTTAAAGTCTTTAAGTAAAGTCATCAATCTCCACGCAGAATACCAAAACAGCTGATTGGCAGTCGCTAGGTTGTTCAGCATGGACGTTAGCGTCTCTGAATCGGCCCCGGCTGTCGGCCAGTGTTGCCAACTCAAAAACTCATTTTTGGTCATAATATCCCTACAGAAACCATGAAAAGTCCCTACGGGTCCCTACGTACAATGCCGATATCTCCACGCCTGTCCCTACATGAAATTTAAACAAAATGTTAAAACAAGAAATGCAGTATTTTTTGTTATTAAGTGCAACTTTAGGGGCCACATTAATAACACTGGGGAACAAATTTTTGTTGAGTTTTGGTCTGACACTTGTTATTAAGTAATTTTTGGGTGCTGAATCCAAAACTGATCTCAGTTTTTTCTCTATCACGTCAAGTTTTGAAACTGTAGGATTTTCGTTTTCTTAAAAAAATATGAAAAATACTGTTACATAAACAGTAACAGTGCTTATTTTATAAAAAGTTGAAAGTTAACATACAATGAAAAAGAAAGAAATAGGCATGAATAGAAGTTTATTTAAACATTATCATGTTTTAAGAAAGGATAAGGAGTTATAATTGTGTGCCCCCTTTTTTTTTTTTGGTTAAGTAAAATTTACGTTGTAGCTTTGTCTGGAGTGTTCAAACTTGAGGAACTATCGCGTTGATGCTCCAACAATAGTCAGCCATCTATATGCACATCCCATCTACCCCTGGATAAACGTTCTTCATAACCTTCAAATCTTGGTAAATCGTTTACCTTGCTGTCGCTAGCAGCACCAAGATTTTTCGGAAAGTTGGCAAGAGCAAGATGGCTATGCAAAAATGTACTTTAATATCATGTTGCAACCAAGCGCTTTGAGCTCTCCAATAGTTTCTGAACAATTTATGTGTAATTACTTGCAAGTTTATTTCTAAGAAAGTTCTTGACGACGCTTTGAATGATAGCCAAGCATTCTTTTCAAGGTCTAAATAGTACCGTTGTTGAAATGTTTCATCTTGATGAGCTGTCGAATTTGTAGACCATCAAAAACACACCGGCCTTGATTTTTTCAATTGGACAGTCAGGAAAAAATGCCAAGATGATGTACTTCAAACAGTCGCCATCAGTTGACAATGCTTTTACAAACTGGTTTCATGAGACCTAGTTTATGGGCAGAGGTGGGGACTATTATTTTCTTCCTGTCAAACAAGTGGACTCATGTACACTGTTAGGAATCTCCAGGTTTTAAGATCAGATCTGAGGCCAATTCGTCTGAACCCAATGTTCTCTCGAGCTCGGCTATCACACATACAGAGGAAAGCAGGGATACTTTGTGTATCCACGTTGTTGACCAAGACGGAAGGAACCCATTTTAAGGTCAACACAGATGATCAATTGTGTTTGTCATATTGCAATAACTCAATGACTCTTTTACATCTCCATATTCCTTCACGAAGACAGGGACCGAATGCCCAATAGGGACTGCGCCAACACAAATGCCAATGGTAGAAGGGACACACTTCAAGCTCCGCTTTGAGCTATCAATAAACAATTCGCCATGCATTGGGTTGTAGATTGAAAGCTCCTAATTCATTCAGTAAAACCAGGGAATGTTAGGCAAAAACACAAAAACCGCTGGCACTCGAAAGTACTGCCAGAAATGTACTTTCTCTGGTTCGGAAAAAGTATGATACCTCACTCCTTGTTCAAAGTATTGTTTTTTCTCGTTCAGTCTTGATGCGAGTATTTCTGAGTTTTTTTTTGGATAGGCCCAAATCACGTGCTAAATCATTCAACTCGTGCGGACAAATCCCTACGAACTGAATCCTCGTGAATGTCAAAATCTGCATCATTAGCTGTCACTGCGTTGCTTCAAAACATCACTCAGATCTTCTAGAGGGAGGTAGTGTTCGCAAACTGGCACTGGAATTCAGCTGAAGAGCTGAATGAGGCTCACAAGTGGAATTTTGCTTATCTGGAGGGTAAGCTGTGGAGAAAAAAAATTGACGTGTCATAGAAAAAAAACTGACTACAGATTTGGAATCAGCATGCCAATTTTAGTCTAAATAAGCTCAAAAATCTAACAACAATTTTTTTTCTTTCATATTGTTCCCCAGTGTAATGATAGAAAAATATATATTTATATAACGAGTTAAACGAGGCGTATATTATAACGGTGACGTGGCAGTGCAAAGTGACCAGCTCCTTTCCGAACATCGGAAATTGGTCATGGGAAATGGAAAGAGTGGGAGCTTCGTTGCGGGGTCTGGTTGCTGGAGTGCGGGAACGGTGACGCGGGTTGACAATGCGGACGGGAGGAGGCGACATGTGTGGTGGAGGTTTTCCCCCGATCTGGCGGAGGGTGGTTCGAAGCAAAAGGTATTATCCTTGAAAGGTTCAGGGCAATCAGCAGTGTCGAAGCAGCAAAGTGAAGAAACGGGTAGCAGCAGCTTTCTGGGAGGGCTAGGGCGAGCAGGGGTCTTGTAGGTGAGGGAAGGAGTAAGACGCGGCGGTTGACGTCAGGAGAGAGGCTCGGTTGAAGCAACAGTGTCTTGCTTGTGGGGTGGTTCGAGCATGCTTCACTGATCTATCACTGGGCGATAGTCCTTCCGACGAAGGCGCGAGGAGAGTGCAACTTGGCCCTGCCGTTCGAGTGGGGCATGATCAGGAAATAAAACGCAAAGGCAGAGGCAGAAGAAAAAAAACTAATAAAAACCTAACAAAAACAGAGTGCCACTTAGGCAGAAACACACTAGCTGACCTGGAAGGGGGATGGTAAACTCGTCCAGCAATATCCTACAGCGTTAGGAGGGCTAAACTGGCCGCCGTCTAAACGGCGTAGTACCAGCCCTGACGCTTGCCCCCTCTCGGCGACTTAACCGGGACATATCAGAGTCGCTGTGGCCCCTCTCCACAAGACCTTCCAGTCCCTCTAAGGGGCCAACTCATGTAAATGAGCCTAATGCACCCAACCTTCAGGGTTCGCCTTGGGGTCTGTGAAGCGACTCTAACAAGGGCAGAGGTGCTGGCAGAAATCGTGAAAAACCAGCAGCAAAACTTTCTACGGGTGGGAATTGTCTACTGCATAGCGGGTGTGAAACACCGAGCGAGCTGCTCTCCCGCCGACGGGTCGGGGAAGACTTGAACTTCACTGAAGGTTTGGTAGCGCGGTCGCGCGCCAGTTTGTTGCCTACTCATTTACACTCATTAGTCCAAATATTCTCTACAAGAAACCATGAAAAGTCCCTAACGTGTCCTGCGGACAATTGCCAATATCCCCGCGCCTGTCCCTACATGAATTTTAAAAATTTGTAAACAAAAAATGCACCTAAGTTTTTTTTTGCCTAAAGTGCAACTTTAGGGACCAGATTTAATGATGATCAGAAAAGTATATTATATAAGAGTTAAACATTGACCTTGCCTACATATTCTTCACTTACTAGTACCATCGTGACATATACTATAAAGTGACTTCTTGGACCCTGGTATAATAATGGTGTACCCACTGTTCCATCATGTACAATATTGTAGTATGAAGGCCAATGGCGAAAATGGTTGTACACCCTGCTAGTCCATTCTACACTATTGTATATAATGCTGGAGACAATTAAGGTGGTTCCGTGAACCTGAAGTTGATACAAAACCGCTTTAAGTGAACTTACCTTCAGCCATTTAGATCTGAAGCGTTGTTTTTTGGGGAGACTCGTCTTATTTTGAGAGTTCGCCTCTTTTATTTCTAGATTTTTTTAGGTTTCCTTTGCACCATCTTTTCCGTCTAAATATTTCTGAAGTCAAACTACGGAGGTAGAGTGACTGATTCCACAAAGATTAAAACAGCTGAGTTATCATGTGTAAGGCGTTGTCTCACGAGCAAATTTTACGGCATCCCAGTTTTTGTTAGGTAAAGGACACACGCAGCCTATAAATATCTGTTTTTATCAACATCTTCCGTCATAACTCCTCATCAACAACTCAAAACTTAACTATATATCTAAATCATACGTAAAAAAATCTAAATAACACGCATGTACCATATCATGCCGTGTTCTTGTATATAGAGTAAAAACTATTTATTTATCCTACCCTACTCTACCAAACACTATTATTTCCTCCACTCATCTGTATTTTTCTCTCTCATCTACACTATATTACTATTACTATACAAAATCATACAGCTATATTCCCTATATACAGCACTTATTTTCCCTAAACACATCACATAGAGATGCTACAGCATCTCTTGACCACCCAAGATTGGTCATTTATCTTTATTTCACTGAAATGTGTAGTTCGTACAAGTCTTGCGTGGCGTCGGCTGCTCCGAGATGTCAGCAAAGATGCCAGTACTGGGAGGGAAGCCACAAAACACTTTAAGACCATTTTTTGGTCGGAAGTCCAACGACGGAATCCACAGCGCGGAAAAGTCGTAGGTTTGGTCGTAAACGTGCACACTGGCCAACGACTGCTCAAGACCGGTATTAGCAGAGGTCGGAAGTCGCCAGGCATGCTCATTATTGCTTGGTATGCTATGAAATATCTTTTTTATAGGTGAATGTAGACATATGATTGCATTTGGATGGATATATTCATATATATGCATTTGGATGATTTATTCATAATGAGTAGAGAGACGAAATACAAGCAAGGGCTCATCCACGTCTGGCAGCGCGGCCTTCGGCAGCACCAGCAGCAGCAGGATGAAGCCCGTGAGATGGATGTAATTATCACCACCGAGGGAGATGTCTTTGGTAATATTTAGTAGGGGAGCGAGAACCCCTTGAGGAATCCTATGATCCCTGGTGCTATCTATGGTGCTATCACAGGCGTGGGAGCTGACTGTCTTCTTCAGGAAGGCACAATCAATCAATCATTGGGGGCATACGCCAGGGGGCGCGTCGCCTCGCCACCTACGACGCCACTCCCGGGGGTCACCACGCGCGAGTTCCCATGCAGGCTCCTTTCCATACCAAGCACTCTCGACAAGAAACATCAACTTGCCCCAGCCACGAGCCTTGTGGCGCCCCCTTGCCTCCTCCACGCCGGANAAAAAATTTAAGGGGGGAAACCCAACGGGGGGGGGAAAACCCCCTTTCGCATTTACTCCAAAAGATGCCGGTATCGGCATCAATGGAAAAAAACCAAAAGATCCCGGGAAAAAAAGTGCCGTGTGACAGGGCCCTTTTAAGGTCGTGTCACACGGCCCTTTTTTCCCCACTCTTTTGGTATTTTGTACCATTTGAGGCCTGATCGGGGGCATCTTTTGGTAGTAAACGGGATCGCGCTTTTCCCTTCGAGCATCTCCCCCGGGAAATCCCAACGGAGGGAAATGAAAGGCGGTGTCACATGGCGATATTTCCGGATTTTTCGGGTATTTTGATACCAAAAGTCCCGTAGGTTTGGCAAAAAGTGCGCTGTTGTCACACGGCTTTTTGGGTACGAGCATCTTCCTACCAGAGTACTCAATCTGTATTTTTCTACTTAGTACTCTACTCCTACTAAATCATAAACTGTCCTTCCCTGTTGATAACCATAACCTCCACACATTATCCCGTTTTATAAAAAAGACACCGACCTTTTAAAATATCTTTTTTTATCAACTTTTTTCCGTCATAACTTTCATAAACAACAAAAAATTTAAAATTAATCAAAAATCTCAAAAAAAATATAAAAACACGCATGTCAGTATGTGCTTTTTAGTCCGGAAATGATGAAATAATACATTATTTTGTTAAATGAGTTTATTCCAAAAAAACTGTAAATGGTAAGATAGAGGTCCCTTTAAAAATGGATAAAAAACCCTATGCTTTTCAAGCAGTTCCACTCGTTTGGCATAGATTCCACCAAGCTTGAACACATGTCTGCTATTTTCTTTTTTCCATGGTCCCCAACCCTTAAAAAAGCAAAAAATCAGTTCTGCTCGTCAAACAGTGTCTTTCTCGATTCAAATTTGTTATACCCCATGTTTCTCAATGGGGTTTTGACAGAATTCCCGGGCCCAATTAAATGGTTGGTCCCTTTCTTCGAAAAATGTGCGCATTTTTCGGGAATATGGCACGGAGCGGATCCTGCTGGAAAATGCCCCCTCCATCAGGCAAGCCCTTTGCTCACGGGAAGCAATGACCTCCAGGACTGCCTTGTATTTATCGCTGTTCATCAAAACCTCACATTTAAAACCCCAAAACGCATGGGATGGTACCCCTTTTTTATCAGTAGAATATTTTTTTTTTTAAATATCTATAGATTGGGCCCAAAATGAATACTATTTTAAAAGGTTTTATTTATCCATTTATAATGGATTATGAAACGCCCATTTAAAAAGGCCATGGAGGTACTCTTTTCCCCAAATTCAAAGTGACAACTGCATCGTAAATATCTAAAGCCTTTTAGTTTTTAACAGGGGACATTAATCTCTTTTTCCCTTAATTCAACCGTATTATTCTAAGCCGCGTCATTTTTAAAAAATGTACTTATTTTTGTATAAAAGTATACGAACGTAAAAAAAAAAAAAAAAAAAAAATTTTTTTTTAAAAACCCCCCACAATACAAATTTGAAGGTATATATCCTATGAAATAGTGATACAATATAAAAAAAATGAAATGATAAATATGCCGCAGCCACCTTTTGGGTCTTCACCACAAACTTATCACCAAAGCGGCTGGGTTTTTTTTATATGTCCTAATTTCGTTTTTCTATTGCCCGTTTAGTTCTTTTTGAGTCAGCAAAACATACAACTGAATTTTGAGTATTTTTTTTTGTATGTTGCGTCCTCCACACCACCCTCTGGCAGTCGCCTTTTTAGACAGCTTAAAGTCTTTAAGTATGTCATCAATCTCCACGCAGATAACCAAAACAGCTGATGGGAGTCGCTAGGTTGTTCGCTGGACGTTTGCGTCTCTGAAAAGCGGCCCCCGGCTGTCGGCCAGTGTTTTCCCCAAAAACCTCATTTTTGGTCATAATATCCTACAGAAACCATGAAAAGTCCCACGGGTCCCCCGTACAATGCCGATACTCCACGCCTTCCCTACATGAAATAAAAAAAATTTAAAAAAAGAAATGCAGTATTTTTGTTATTAAGTGCAACTTTAGGGACCACATTAATAACACTGGGGAACAAATTTTTGTTGAGTTAGGTCTGACACTTGTTATTAAGTAATTTTTGGGTGCTGAATCCAAAACTGATCTCAGTTTTTCTCTATCAGGGTCAAGTTTTTGAACTGTAGGATTTTCGTTTTCTTAAAAATATGAAAAATACTGTACATAACAGTAACATGCTTATTTTATAAAAAGTTGCAAATGTTAACATACATAAAAAATGAAAGAATAGGCATGAATAAAAATGTTTTATTTAACATTATCATTTTTTTTAGAAAGGATAAGGTTATAATTGTGTGGGCCCGGGTTTAAAGGGAAAAATTTACGTTTGTAGCTTTGTCTGGAGTGTTCAACTTGGGAACTATCGCGTTTGATGCTCCAACAATAGTCAGCCATCATATGCACATCCCATCTACCCTGGTAACGTTCTTCCATAACCTTCAAATCTTGGTGAAATCGTTTACCTTCTCGTCGCTAGCAGCACCAAGATTTTCCGGAAAGTTGGCAAGATGGCTATGCAAAAAATGTACTTTAATACTCATGTTGCAACCAAGCGCTTTGTAGCTCTCCAATAGTTTCTGAACAATTTCTGTGTAATTACTTGCACCCTGTATTTCTAAGAAGTTCTTGACGACGTCTTTGAATGATAGCCAAGCATTCTTTTCAAGGTCTGACATAATACCGTTGAAATGTTCATCTTTGATGAGCTGTCGAATTTGTAGACCCATCAAAAACACACCGGCCTTGATTTTTTCAATTGACAGTCCAGGAAATGCCAAGATGATGTACTTCAAACAGTCGCCATCAGTTGACAATGCTTTTACAAACTGTTTCATGAGACCTAGTTTTTTTGTGCAGAGGTGGGAATATTATTTTCTCCTGTCAACAAGTGGCTCATGTACAATGTTAGGATCTCCAGGTTTAAGATCAGATCTCTGAGGCCAATTCGTCTGAACCCAATGCTTCTCTCGAGCTCTGCTATCCCACATACAGAGAAAGCAGGGATACTTTGTGTATCCACGTTTTTTGACCAAGAAGGGAAAGGGCACCATTTAAGGTCAACACAGATGATCCAAATTTTGTTTGTCTATTTCAAATAACTCAATGACTCTCTTTTACATCTCCATATTCTTCACGAAGACAGACCGAATGCCCCAATAGGGACTGCGCCAAACAAATTTGCCAATGGGGTAGAAGGACACACTTCAAGCTCCGCTTTGAGCTATCAAAAAACAATCGCCCTTAATTTGGGTTGTAGATTGAAAGCCCAAATTTTTTAGAAAAAGGGGAAGTTTGGCAAAACCAAAAACCGTTTGGGCCTTCGAAAGTACTAAGCAGAAATTACTTTCCCCTGGTTTCGAAAGTTGATACCTTAAACCCTTGTTCAGTTTTTTTTTCTCGTTCGTCTTGTGCAGTATTTCTAAATTTTTTTTTTGGATGGCCCAAATCACGGCTAAATCTTTTAAAACCGTGCTGATAAAATCCCCTACAAACTGAATCCTCGTAAATGTAAAAAATCTGCATCATTGCTGTTACTCGTTCTTAAAACATCCTCAGATCTTCTAGAGGGGGTAGTTGTTCGCAAAGGCACGGGGAATTTCAGGAATGAGCTGAATGGGGCTCAAAAGGGAATTTTGCTTTTTTGGGGGGGTAAGCTGGGGGGAAAAAAATTTTGACGTGCTAGAAAAAACTGACTAAAATTTTGGAACAGCACCCAAATTTTTTAGTCTAAAAAAGCTAAAAAATCTAAAAAACTTTTTTTTTCTTTAAATTTGTTCCCCAGTGTAGATCAAAAATATATTATTAAAACATTAAAACGAGGCTATATTATAACTTTGACGTGGCAGTCCCCAAGTGCCAGCCCCCTTTTCCCGAACCCCGGGAATTGGTCCATGGAAATGGAAAAGGGGGAGTTTTCGTTGCGGGGTCTGGGTGCTGGAGTGCGGGAACGGTGACCGGGGTTGCAATGCGGCCGGGGGAGGAGGCGCATGTTGGGGGAGGTGTTTCGATCTGCGAGGGGGGTTCGAAGCAAGGTATTATCCTGAAAGGTTCGGGGCAATCAGCAGTTGTCGAGCAGCAAAGGGGAGCAGGGGTACAGCAGTTTTCTTGGAGGAGCTGGGCGAGCGGGGGGTCTTGTCAGGGTGAGGCGGATAAGGCGGGGGGGTGACGTCAGGAGAGGGGCGTTAAAAGCAACATTGCCCTTGCCTTGTGGGGTGGTTTCGAAGCTGTTTCACTGTCATCACTGGGCGTAGTTCCCCCCCTGACAAAGGGGCGAGGAGAGTGCAACTTGGCCATGCCTTTTAGAGTGGGGAAATGACTCAGAAAATAACGAAAAGGCAGAGGCAAAAAAAAAATAACTTAATAAAAACCTAACAAAAACAGAGGCCATTTGGGAAAACACTAGTACCTGGGGGGGGGATGGAAAACTCGTCCAGCAACTATCCTACAGCGTCGGGGAGGGCTAAACTGGCCGCCGTCTAAGGGGGCGTCGTACCACCCCTGACGCTCCCCCCTCTCGGACTTAACCGGACCTATAAGTCGTGGGCCCCTCTCCACAGACTTTCCAGTACCCCTCAAAGGGGGCCAACCTGTAATGACCTATGCACCAACCCTTCAGGGTTCGCCTTTGGGGGTCTGTGAAGCGCTCTAAAAAGGGCGAGGTGCTGGCGAAACTCGTGAAACCCAGCACCCAAAACTTTCTACGGGTGGGAATGTCTACGCAAGCGGGGTAACCCCGAGCGAGCGTGCTTCCCCCCGAGGGGTCGGGGAAGACTGAACTTCACTGGGGTTTTGGTAGCGCGGTGGCGCAGTGTTGCCTATCATTTACACTCATATTTAGTCCAAAAATCTCTACAGAAACCATGAAAAGTCCCCAATTCCCTGCGTAAATCCCAAAATCCCCGCGCCTTTTCCCAATGAAAATTTTAAAAATGTAAAACAAAAAAAGCACAAAAAGTTTTTTTTTTTTATAAAATGCAACTTTGGGACCAGATTAATGATGATCAGAAAATTTTATTATATAAAAAGTTAAACAAAATTTACCTTGCCAATATTCTTCACTTACTAGTCCATGTGAATATACTAACAGTGAGGGAAAAAGGAATAATGGGGTACCCCTGTTCCTCTTTTACAATTGTAGTATAAGGCTGGCGAAATGGTGTACAACCTGCTAGTCATTCTACACTATTTTATTATAATTGCATGGAGACAAATTAAGGTTTGGTTTTCCCTAACCTGAAGTTGATACATAAAACCGCTAAGTGACTTACCTTCACCATTTAATCTGAAGGTTGTTTTCTGGGGGGGGACTCGTCTTCTTTTTTAGATTCCCTCTTTTCTTTCTAGATTTTTTTTGGTTTCCTTTCACCATCTTTTAGTCTAATATTTTCTGAAGTCAAACTCCCGGGGGTAGAGTGCTGATCCCCAAAAAACGATTAAAACAGCTGATGTTTTCATGTTTTAACCGGTCCCCCGAGCAAAATTTTTTTGGGATCCCCCTTTTTGTAGTAAAGACACACGCACCATTAATATCGTTTTTTATCAACATCTTCCGCTAACTCCTCATCAACAAACCAAACTTTAAAATATATATCAAAAATACGTAAAAAAAACTAAATAACACGCATGACCTATCTGCACTGTCTTGATATAGAAAAAACTATTTATTTTTCCTACCCCACTCTACCAAACACTATTTTTTCCCCCATCATCGATTTTTTTCCCCCTCATCACACATATTTCTATTTCTATAAAAAAATCTACAGCTTATTCCCATTACGCCTTATTTTCCTAAACACATCAATAAGATGCTCCCGCATCTCTTTACCACCCAAGTTGGTCATTTTCTTTATTTTTTACTGAAAGTGTAGTTTGTCATCTTGCGTGGCGTCGGCTGCTCCGAGATTTTTCGCAAAGAGCCCGTCGGGGAGGGAAACCACAAAACCTTTAAAACCATTTTTTTGGCGGGAGTCCAACGCGGGAAACCACAGCGCGGAAAAAATCTAGGTTTGGTCGAAACGTGCACATGGCAACGACTGCTCAAAACCCGGGATTTTGGAGGTCGGAAGTCGCCAGGCATGCTATTTTGCTTTTTTATGCTAAAATACTTTTATAGGTGAAATTTTAAAATTATTGCATTTGGTGGGAAATTTTTCATATAATGCATTTGGTGGATATTTTTCATATATATGAGTGAGAAAATACAAGCAAGGGGGTCATCCACGCTGGCAGCGCGGCCTTCGGCAGCACCAGCAGCACAGGGTAAGCCCGGAGATGGATGTAATTTATCACCACCGAGGGAGATGTCTTTTGGGAATATTTTGTAGGGGAGCGAGAAACCCCTTAGGAATCCCAGTCCCTGGGCTATCATGGTGTATCACAGGCGTGGGAGCTGACTGTCTTCCCTTTAGGGAAAGGGACAATCAATCAATCATTGGGGGGATACCCAGGGGGGGCTCCCTCGCCCCCCCTACGACGCCCTCCCCGGGGGGTCACCACGCCGAGTTCCCATGCAGGCTCCTTTCCCTACCAACAACTCTCGACAAGAAAATCAACTTGCCCCACCCGAGCCTTGTGGGGCCCCCCCTTTGGGCCCCTCCACGCCCGGGGGGGGTCTCTTACAGTACAACCCATGGGGGAAAATCGGTTTCAGGGGAGCGTGCCACATGCCCATATACCAAGTTGGGGCTGACGGACTAAGGTATAGGCCTCGTTAGTCTCAGTGCAATCGCTGATTTACACTAAAATCCCCCCGCGATACCCCATATTCTGCGAAGACACTTATTACCAAAGGCATTGATTCGTCTCTTCAAGTCACTATTTAGTGTCCATGTCTCACAACCATAGAGTAAGACAGGGATCACAAGCGACTTGAAGATCCGGATCTTTGTCCTCCTGCACAGGTACCGACAACGCCAAATACTCCCGCTGAGCGAGTCCATAACACCGTGGGCCATGCCAATCCGCCGTAAGACTTCATGACGTGACCCGCCGTCATTATGGACTGCGCTACCAAGTATGTAAAACTTTCAAGATCTCAATGTCCTCGCCACACGCATGAACAGACTGTACTGCTTCATTAGTAAGTCTTCAAACACCTGGACCTTGTCTTGAGCCAGGAGACCTCAGTCCCAAAGGCTTTGCCTCCTCGTGCAGCGCCTCGAGAGCCATCACCAGACCTCCAGCGACTCAGCAAAGATTACTGCATCATCGGCAAAAAACAAGATCAGTGATCAATGTGTTGCCGACGGATGCTCCACAATCACTTTGATCTACAACCCTGTCCAATACCCAGTCCATACAGCGTTGAAAAGTGATGGGCAAGGACGCACACCTTGCCTCACTCCTGTATTCACAGGAAAGAAGCTGGATACACCTGCCCCACACTTCATAGCACTCTCAGTCCCAGAATGCAGACCAGTTATCAAACCAATAGTCCTTGCAGGAATCCCTCGAATTCGCAGAAGATCCCAGAGTGACTCACGATGCACTGAGTCAAACGCCTTCTTGAGATCAACATAGGCTGCAAGCATCCCCTGTCGGAACTCACGTCGGCGTTCCACCAGGACACGAAGCGCTAGGATACGGTCCGTTGTTGACTTACCAGGCGTGAACCCAGACTGCTGAGGTCTCTGATGCTTCACCAGATGACTGCGAATTCGTGTCAGCAATAGATGGGCAAGCACCTTGCCTGGTACGCTGAGCAGTGTAATACCGCGGTAATTGTTGCAGTCCTGACGGTCCCCTTTCCCTTTCCAGATAGGGACGACCAGCCCCCTTTTCCAGTCAGGAGGAATGGTACCTGATTGCCACACGGCAGTCAGGACAGCATGCAACCCGCGGATCATGGCCTCACCCCCAGCTTTGAAGAGCTCCGCACTGATATTACAAACACCAGCTGCCTTTCCACCCTTCAACTTTGCTACAGCCTCTCTGACTTCGTCAAGAGAGGGTGCGGTTTCGTCAATGGAGGATCGGCATACACTGCCTGTAACCAGTGGTGTGAAGCTGCTCAGTTGGAGGGTCCACCGTGAACACTGCCCCAAAGTACTCAGCCCAACGAGCCATCTGCCCATCCATGTCCGACACGAGGCGCCCATCTGCTGTTCGAATAGCACTCGCCCGAGAAGGAGACTTGGAACGGAGCTTCTTCAGGGCTCGGTAGGCGGGTCGGAGGTCATTAGCGTTCAAATGACCCTCGACATATCTCAGCGAGACTCCTGACATACCTCTCCTTGTCTCTCCCCACGGAGGGTTCTAGTCCGGCGTGACAGAGCCCTGTGCTGGTCCCGGTTCCAGCCAGCCTGGCAGCGCGACTCTCCTCGATTTTCTCCAGCGTCTCCGTAGAGACAAAACCACGCCTTGACCTCGGGCGCTCCCCAATACACTCCTTGGCAGCCTGTAGAGTTTCACGTTTGAAGGTATCCCACAGTTCTACAGATCCCGAGAGCACCGAGCACATCAAACCGATTTGAGACTGCCACCACATACTCATGAGCACATGTCAAGTCCTTCAGTTTCTCAAGATGAAACACAGTATTGGTTCCCTCTTGAGATTCTTCTGGATTTGACATGAAGCTTAAGTGTAGCAACAACAAATCTGTAATCTGTTCCAAAGAACTCAGCACTCCGGTAAACCCTGCAGTTTGGAGGATCCTCCAACGAGTACTAACGAGGATGTGGTCAATTCCTTAGCTACCCCTCCAGCATTACTATACCATGTCCAGCGGTGCAGCTCTGGTCTCTGATACCAAACCTGCAATTCTCAACCTTCTGGACCTTGCAAAGTTCAAAGCAGATAATGTTGGTGTTTCTGGTACCGGAGTCATGGGGACCAACCACAACTCGTAGCCATCTCTCACAGTGCCAGTAGTAGCATTGAAGTCGCCCAAGACAAAGAGTGTGTCCCCAGGAGGGGCACTGGCTAATACAGAGTCGAGTTTGGCGTAGAACATCTCCTTCTCTTCAGTTTTACGCATCTCGGTAGGAGCGTACACTGCAACAAGAGACATGAAACCCAGTGTGTTTCATCCTCACCCGCATTATACGCTCATCAACCGGAATAACCTCAACAACTGACGGCTGCAGTTTGCTGGAGATGCCTATAGCTACTCCCCGTACACGTGACCATTGCTCATGCCGGACCAGTAGTAGGTGTAACCCCCACTGCTAGTCTCTCCACTGCCAGACCTCCTCTTCTCAGAGAGTCCCACTATATCCACCCTCAGCCTACTGAGCTCGCCCGATAGGAGAGGTAGTCGATGATCGTCTGAGAGGCTCAGAACGTTCCACGAGCCCACACGAAGAACCCTCCGCAGGTTGATCCCAGGAGTGATTCGACGGGCAGGTGCCGCCTCTGCACCGCCCCGGCCACCCCCATAAGAAAAAGTTGGGCTAGGGGGCCCTACCACTTGATTTAGAGTGCGGGATTCCCGAGGGCTTTGCCCCGCACTCGTCATAGGCAGATCCCTCCCCTGCGTCGGCATAGGAGGGGTTTGCATGGTCGGGCCCCCCGGCAAAACCGGGTCGGGGGCGCGATTACCGCGCCCCCGGCACAAGTGAGGCGGATAACGGCGGGTTTTTACTCATAACTTTTGAGAGGCGGCGGGCGGAGCCGCCAGCTACTCCGCCACGGTAGGTTTGGGCAGGATTAAACGTCTTATTACTCGTTATTATACAAGTTAGTGATTATGGTGAGATGTTATATATGTGTCATTATCTAAATCAATGTAGCACCGTGTGTCACCTTAAATAAGGGTGATTTATAGATGATATGATGAGGTGACTGCTGGCGGGGCAGTGAGTGACGGAGAAATTCTTGCCACGGGGCCTCCCCATATCACACATATTCACTATTTCAACCCACATACAAACCTTCTACCACCAAAACACTAGCAACACAGGCTCCTTACTTATATATCTTACTATCTGATACATTAAAACTCTTTAAAACGCAAGCATTCCGAATATAACAAGAATTAATTTGAGATGACGAGGACAGAAGGCGGAGAGGCAGGCTGTCTGGCATGCCATTCTTGCCCGGAAATATGTCTCACTGACTTGTGATTGGTCGAGAAGTTTTAAAAACTGTTTCTCATTCATTGGCTGGTGACTGATGATGGGCTTGATGACGTCATTACTCGTCTTAGCCAGGCAGCGCCTTCCGACGCGTTGACGACCGACCGAGGGAGGCTTTGTAGCTTCCGTCGTAAGGAAAAGAAGTATCTAGGTAGTCGGAGAGATGGTCGTTGCTGGCGATACGACCTCCGTTGCTGGCTTCCCCTCCTGGTGGCAAGATAACGAACATGCACGACTTCGCATTTACTACCAAAAGATGCCGGTATCAGGCATCAAATGGTAGAAAAATATCAAAAGATGCCGGAAAAAGTGACCGTGTGACATGGCCTTTAAGGTCGTGTCACACGGACACTTTTTCCGACATCTTTTGGTATTTTGCTACCATTTGAGGCCTGATACTGGTGGCATCTTTTGGTAGTAAACGCGGAGTCGCGCATGTTCCTTCGAGCATCTACCCCCTGGAATCCATCATTGAATGGAAATGTAAAGGCGGTGTCACATGAGCGATATTTTCCGGCATCTTCTGGTATTTTGATACCAAAAGATGCCCGTAGTGGTGGCAAAAAGTGCGCGTGTTGTCACACGGCATTTCGGCTACGAGCATCTTCCTACCAGAGTAGCTCAGATCTGTATTCTTCTATCTTAGCTACTCTACTCCTACTAATATCTATAAACTGTCCTTCCCTGTTGATAACCATAACCTCCACAGCATCCCCGTTTCTATAGTAGAAACACACGCAGCCTATTAAATATCTGTTTTTATCAACATTTTCCGTCATAGCTTTCATCAACAACANAAAAGTCCGGTATCAGGCATCAAATGGTAAAAAAATATCAAAAGATGCCGGAAAAAGTGACCGTGTGACATGGCCTTTAAGGTCGTGTCACACGGACACTTTTTCCGACATCTTTTGGTATTTTGCTACCATTTGAGGCCTGATACTGGTGGCATCTTTTGGTAGTAAACGCGGAGTCGCGCATGTTCCTTCGAGCATCTACCCCCTGGAATCCATCATTGAATGGAAATGTAAAGGCGGTGTGTCACATGAGCGATATTTTCCGGCATCTTCTGGTATTTTGATACCAAAAGATGCCCGTAGTGGTGGCAAAAAGTGCGCGTGTTGTCACACGGCATTTCGGCTACGAGCATCTTCCTACCAGAGTAGCTCAGATCTGTATTCTTCTATCTTAGCTACTCTACTCCTACTAATATCTATAAACTGTCCTTCCCTGTTGATAACCATAACCTCCACAGCATCCCCGTTTCTATAGTAGAAACACACGCAGCCTATTAAATATCTGTTTTTATCAACATTTTCCGTCATAGCTTTTCATCAACAACACAAAACTTAACTATATATCTAAATCATACGTAAAAAATATATAAATAACACGCATGTACAGTAGTGTGCAATTTAGTCCGGACAGTGATGAAATATTTTTTTTTTTGTTAAATTGATGTTTATTCCAAAAAAACATGTCAATGGTAAGATAGACGATACATTTAAAATGACATATAACCACCCTATGCTTTTACAAGCAGTTCCACTCGCTTTGGCATAGATTCCACCAAGTTTGAACACACACATGTCTGCTAGTTCTTCGTCATGGTACCAGGCCTTAATAACAGCACAAATCAGCTTCTGCATCGTCGAACAGTCGTCTTTCTCGATTCTAAGTTTGATTATAGCCCATAGATTCTCAATGGGGTTTATGACAGAATTCCCAGGCCAATCTAGAATGGTTAGTCCACTTTCTTCGAAGAATGTGCGCATTTTTCGGGAAGTATGGCACGGAGCGAGATCCTGCTGGAAAATGCCGCCTCCATCAGGCAAGTCCCTTTGCATCACAGGAAGCAAGTGAGCCTCCAGGACTGCCTTGTATTTATCGCTGTTCATCAAATCCCTCAACATTAATACCCACGAGCGCATGGCATGGTACCCTTTGTTATCAGTAGAATAGTTTTATTTTTAAATATCTAGTAGATATGGACCTAAAACTGAATACTATGTAAGATAGGTTATTATTCATCCATTTATAATGGAGTTATGAAGCGCCCATTTAAATGGGCATCATGGAGGTACATCTTATCCGCCAAATTCAAAGTGACAACATGCATCGTAAATATCTACGCCTTTTATGTTTATACAGGGTACATATAATTCTCTTTCCTTAATTCAACCTGTATTATTCATAAGCAGCGTCATTTTAAAGAAATGTACATATATTTTTTGTATAAGAAGTATACGAAAAAAAAAACAAAAAAAAAAACTTTCTAAATACTCTTCACAACTACAAATTTGAAGGTATATATCCTAGTGAAATAGTGAATATCAATATAAACAAATAGAAATGATAATATATGCCGCAGCTCACCATTCTTGGCTCTTCACCACAAAACATTATCACCACAAGCGGCTGGGTTTGTTATATGGCCTAATTTCGTTTATCTACTTGCCCTGTTCAGTTCTTGTTGAGTCAGCAAACATCATACATACTGAATTTATGAGTATTTTTATGTATGTTGCGTCCTCCACACCACCCTCTGGGCAGTCGCCTTGTTATGACAGCTTAACGTCTTTAAGTATGTCATCAATCTCCACGCAGAATACCAAAACAGCTGATGGCAGTCGCTAGGTTGTTCAGCATGGACGTTAGCGTCTCTGAATGCGGCCCCTGGCTGTCGGCCAGTGTTGCCAACTCAAACACTCATTTTTGGTCATAATATCCCTACAGAAACCATGAATAGTCCCTACGGGTCCCTACGTACAATGCCGATATCTCCACGCCTGTCCCTACATGAAATAAACACAAATGTTAAACAAGAATGCAGTATTTTTTGTTATTAAGTGCAACTTTAGGGACCACATTAATAATGATCAGAAAATATATATTATATAACGAGTTAACGAGGCTATATTATAACGTTGACGTGGCAGTGCCAAGTGCCAGCTCCTTTCCGAACATCCGGAATTGGTCCATGGAAATGGAAAGAGTGGGAGCTTCGTTTGCGGGGTCTGGGTGCTGGAGTGCGGGAAACGGTGACGCGGGTTGCAATGCGGCCGAGGAGGAGGCGGCATGTTGGTGGAGGTGTTTCGATCTGCGAGGGTGGTTCGAAGCAGAGGTATTATCCTTGAAAGGTTCAGGGCAATCAGCAGTTGTCGAAGCAGCAAAGTGGAGACACGGGTAGCAGCAGCTTTCTTGGAGGAGCTAGGGCGAGCAGGGGTCTTGTCAGGGTGAGAGGCAGGAGTAAGAGCGGCGGTGACGTCAGGAGAGAGGCGGTGTGAAGCAACATTGTCTTGCCTTGTGAGGGTGGTTCGAAGCATGCTTCACTGATCTATCACTGGGCGATAGTTCCCCTCCTGACGAAGGGCGAGGAGAGTGCAACTTGGCCATGCCGTTAGTGGGGCATGACTCAGAAAATAACGCAAAGGCAGAGGCAGAAAAAATAACTTAATAAAAACCTAACAAAAACAGAGTGCCACTTAGGCAGAAACACTAGCTACCTGACGGGGGGATGGTAAACTCGTCCAGCAACTATCCTACAGCGTCAGGAGGGCTAAACTGGCCGCCGTCTAAAGGCCCGGTCACACAGGCACTTTGCGTCTGCAGCGCGAGTAAATTCCCACAAAAATTTTTACCCGCTGTTCCACGTGGTGGAAAATGGCTTACACGTGGGTACCCGTGGTAAGCCCGCGGAACAGACGCTGGCGGCTGTTCCGCGTCCTGTCCGCTGGTGAAGCGCGGCTGGAGCGCGTGTAAGCGCGGGAAAAGCTCCACGTGGTCACAGGCATTGGGGGTAACCGCGGCTGCATCACGCCTGAACCACGGGTGATCACGTGTACATCGCGGCTGGTCCACGTGTGAAGGGCGGCCGTTTCGCGGGCAATCACGGGTAGTGCGCGTGGGTACCACGGCCCCACCACGGGTATATAAGGAGCCAGGGCAGGCGGTAGAACTCATACTCGCTCCAGACACCACACAGTATACACACTCTCAAGACTCCCAGACTTTGACAGATTGCTCCCAAGAAGTTCCCCCCTAGGAAAAACCGCCACCAAGGGCAAGAGGCCACCAGGTGTCCCTGCGCAGGTGCATCCAGCTACTACTTCAGATGCTACTTCAGAGGTGGAGGCCAGTCCTGCTGCACTTCATCAGGAGGAGGAAACATCTTTTGAAGGTGATGCCACAGCTGCCACAGCTGCCACAGCTGCCACTCCAGCAGATGAGGAGGAGGAGGAGGAGCCTCTGGTGATGCCTGATGCCTCTCATTCCCCCCCACATGAGGAGGAGGAGGAGGAGGAGGAGGAGGAGGAGGAGCAGCAGCAGCAGCCGGCGCCCAAGACGAAGGGCAAGGGAAGAAGAAGGCTGATGCTGCTCCGAAGCAAGGCTGGAGTCTCCCCGACACAACGGAGCAGGATCTGGTGGAGTGGCTTCAGTCAAACACCTACCTGTGGCTCCGCAGTACCAAAGACTACCACAGGAAGAAGGCTTCGTGGAGATGAAGGCCAAGGAGCTGGGGATCAGCCTGAAACACCTCCAGAACTGGTGGAAAAACGTCAAGGACTGGTATGTTAAGCTGTCCAAGAGGACCAGTGGCCAGGCAACCAAGATGTTGACGGAGAGGGACAAGTGGGTGTTGAAGAACATCGCCTTCTACAAAAGTAAGTACATCTCATTATATTCACAACTTGTAAGAATCTCAAATATTTGTACAAATTGGAAAGACTTTCAAGCCAGAGGATATAATTAATGCCAAATTTTGCTTAAAAGAGGGTTTCAGTAATACAATGCTGTTACATAAATTCTTTAAATTTAAGATTAGTTACTGTGATACATCCTTACGTTTTACTTATTTATTAATTTGCGTTTAACATTATTGTTTTAGATTTATTTTAGTAAGTTTTACTTTTTAATTCCCAGAATATATTAAATATGTAATTGTCTATGCCATTATATTAAACAAATGTTTAATCTGTAAATGTTTAAACTGTTTCAGGTTCCATGCCCACTGATGTCCCGGACACCCTTGTGAACCTGCCCCGTGACCCATCTCCTGACGCCCAGACCTCCCAGGCACAGTACCCACATGACTCCGGGGAAGCCAACATCCTGGAGGACATGGAGGTGGCAGCAGCGGCGGAGCAGGCCTCAACCCGCCGTAAGAGGAAGACTCCAGCCACTGAGAGGCAAGAAGAGGAATGGATGGTGGACCTCCGATCCACCATGAAGGCCAACCAGGCACTGCTGGAGAGGCTGCTGGGGAGAGGTCTCAGCCCCATCACGTAGGGAGGCCTTATAAGGTTTGTGCCGACACCCTGCTTTTCTGCCCTGAGGAGGAGTACCAGGTGATGCACGACCAAATAGTGACATTGGGGCATCGGCGACACCGGGTCCTCTACATCGGGGGCTGGACCGGGCCCCTCAACAGCACCACAACCCAGCAGGCCCTCTACCTCCCAACAGTCCGCCATAACACCACCCACCTACAGCCAGCATATTTTCACATGCCAGGTTGCCCGAGTCCAACTGGCAGTATGGTTTGGTGGCCAGCATCCCCAGCATCCCCGTCCCTCCAGCCACTCACGACCCTGTCCGGTCTAGGGACTCGGCGGAATCAGTGGGAAGGTTCTGGGTCCAGCATTGCGGAGGACGGGAAACGTATCCCCATACCCTCCAAGACTAAATGATGACCTGTGATGACCTGTATATTGAATGTATAATTTATATGTATTTTTTTGTATATTTTTTTTTATATGTATATTAATGTATATTTTTTGTTTTTTTTATTAGTTATTAGTTTTTTTTTGCAATAAGTATTATTTTTTTTAAATTTTTGCAATAAATAATTGTAAAATATTCCATATGCTTGTTTCCATTCCCTTAACTTTACTGTCTTTCATAGGTTTTCTATAGTAATAATAATAATTCTTAATATTAACCCTGGAACGGTACCGCTACAAAATTTTAATTTTACCTAGAAGGATAATGAAGTTTGTTTTATATGTTTAATGAATGAATTAAAAAAATAAAATAAATTTTTTTAAAGGAAAAAATAACCCCGGAACGGTACCGCTACAAAATTTTTATTTTACCTAAAAGGAAATGAAGATTGAATTATATTTTTTATGTTTAATGAATGAATTAAAACAATAAAATAAACCTTGTTTAGCAAAAAAATGATTTTGTGCAACACGCGAGGACATTTTGTCTAGCGGTACCTCTCCAGGGTTAAATACTCACAATAATAATGAAATGAAAAATAACAATAATATTATAATAATAAAGCCTGAGAGAAAATAGGACTAAAGTAAACCAACAAGTGAGGCGACTTTAAATATTTTATTATGCCACAAACAAAATATTACACTGCTATTTATTTGGCCCTCGCTGGGGGGGGTAGGAGCATGTCATCCTGCCATGGAACACTTCCAGCAGTTGAGTTGCACCATTCCATGAGGAGGTTCCTCTGAGCCTTGGCTATCTTGAAGTCTCTGTTGTTCCCTGGTAATCGGTCGGGTTTCGTGTCTAAAGGTTCATGCCGGCACGCCAGGCACCGGGCACCACCACTCCTTTTGGGCGCTCCACATCCACCAGTCGGTTCTGCATCACCGGGTAACGTGACCTCATAAGTTGGGGAGGATTACACATGTCTTGACCAGGGGCCTCACAGTGTCCGCTTCATGCAACATGGTCGACAGGAGAACTTGAAAGCGATTCGCTAGTATGCCAACGCATTCTCCACCACCCTTCTGGCTCGCGAGTCTATAGTTTAAGATCCTCTGCTTCCTGGTCATCTCCTTGTTACTGTACGGCTTCATCATGTAGGTCCGGGGTGCGAAAGCATTATCTCCCACCAGAAAATAAGGGACATCCTCTGTGTCACCTGGGATAGGATCAGGCTGTGGGAATCCAAAAATGTCGTTCTTCTCGAGAGCCTCTCTCAAAAACACTTGCATTTTAAAGGTGGGCATCAGACGTTGAAAACCCCTTTCCTGACGTCTATCCACTAACTTGTAGTCAGATGTGACGACCGCCAGGAGGATGATACTGAAGAATCCCTTGTAGTTGTAGTAGCGGAACCAGTGTTGGCAGGAGCTTTACAGGCAACGTGCTTGCCGTCTATTGCACCAATGACATGTGGAAAGTTTCCCCCTTCTCATCCAATTATCGGTGATCTGACGCCAATCTTCATCGTTCTGTGGTGGCTTGAGCAGCTCCTCACGGTACTCGTCGACGATGGCCATACACCCTCACGCACCACTATACTGATGGTGTTTTTGAGGCACCCTCCAGCCATACTGCTGTCACGGTACTTTGGGGCCAGAAGCAAGGTGCCTCAGGGTGAGGGCAACCTTTAGGCCTGGATCAAGGGGTGCTCGCCAGTGGGTGGTCTTCTTGGTAAGGCTGGTCTCAGTCTCTCCACAACTTCATCGAACATGTCAGGGGGCATTCTCTGAAATCCTGGAAAGGGCCCTTGGATCTTCATTACGGAGCTCCACCATGAGACAATCATACAGGCCATGCTCAGTCTCCTGCTAACCAGTTACGCACCCATATGCTCCGGGCCGCCCTCCTCCTCAGCCGTCTTCTTCTTTGTCTATCAACGATGTACTGATGGGCATGTAACGCCTGGTTCATATTGCTGTTGCATCAGCATCAGACGAGGGCCCAAAACGGTCCATGTTCACCAAACCACGTCAGAAACAGGAGTGATGAATGCTTGGCAAATCGACCCCAATATATAGGTCCCAAGACCCGCGCTACACACGCAAATGCACGTGAAAACAACGCGGAACAGACACGGTACAGCCCTGCTATGACCGTCTTAAACCGCGATTACCCCTAAAGGTTAGCGGGGAATCGCGTGTAACCACGCACTTACCGCGGCCGTAGCACGTCTGTACCACGTCTAAACGCGTCTTAACCACGTCCTTTATCACGTGTGCCACCCGAGGGCACCCGCGCTCTCGATTTTTGGGAAATCCAAAACCGTATGCCGCGTGGGGATTGTTCTAGCCCGTGTGGGCGCGGCTGGATCAAGTCCATATCACGACCCAGATGCGTCAACAGCGCTTGCTTCACGTTCACAAAATTTTTCGCCGTGAGGGCGTGCGCGATGCGCCCGCGAAGGCCAGTGTGACCGGGCCCTTTAACGGCGTCGTACCAGCCCTGACGCTGCCCCTCTCGGGACTTAACCGGACCTATCAGAGTCGCTGCGGCCCCTCTCCACAGACCTTTCCAGTACCCCCCTAAATGGCCAACTCATGTAATGAAACCTATGCCCCCAACCTTCAGGGGTTTGCCTTGGGGTCTGTGAAGCGATTCCCAACAAGGGCAGAGGTGCTGGCAGAAACTCGTGAAACACCAGCAGCAAAACTTTCTACGGGTGGGAATGTCTTACTGCATAGCGGGGTGAACCCCCGAGCGAGCGTGCTCTCCCGCCCACGGGTCGGGGAAAACTGAACTTCACTGAAGGTTTGGTAGCGCGGTGCGCGCAGTGTTGCCTACTCATTTACACTCATATTTGGTCCAAATATCTCTACAGAAACCCTGAAAAATCCCTAACGTGTCCCTGCGTACAAAGCCCAAAATCCCGCGCCTGTCCCTACATGAAATTTTAAAAATGTAAAACAAAAAATGCACATAACAAGTTTTTTTTGCAATGCATAAGTGCAACTTTAGGGACCAGATTAATGATGATCAGAAATGTATATTATATAAAGAGTTAAACATTGACCTTGCCCAATATTCTTCACTTATTAGTACCATGTGAATATACTATACAGTGAAGGAATGGTAATAATGGTGTACCCTGTTCCTCTGTACATATTGTATATGAAGGCATGGCGATTTTCATCAGTTTAAAA
>JACEEZ010017132.1:0-7500 GCA_016584305.1 Chionoecetes opilio
CAAAAGCCTCGTCATTTTTGGGGGTTCTTTATGCGGTGCAACGTTTCGCCCAAAAACACTTTTGGCATCATCAGGGAAAAAAATTTTTTTAAATTAAAATACTAAAAATTGTTTAAAAGTGAACATCTAAAAATTTAAATAAAAATAAACATATATTACTAAAAAGCAAAAAAAAACAATTTTTTCCTAGGCAAATTGCTAGGCAAACTAAAGGGAAAATTAATTTGGTCTCCGCCGAAAAAAAAATTGGCTCGAACGCCTCCCTCGAAAAGTATTCGCTGAACGTCTCCCTCGAAAAAGTATTTTGCTTTGAATGTCCTCTGCTCGAAAAAAAAAATTTCGCCGAATCTTCTCCGCTCGAAAAAAGTTTCGTCGAAAGTCCCCCGCTCGAAAAAAAAATTCGTCGAATCGTCCCCCGTCGAAAAAAATATTCGCTCGAATCTCTTTCCCTTCGAAAAAAATATTCGCTCGAATCTCCCCCCCTCGAAAAAGTATTTGCTCGAAACGTCCTCCGCTAAAAAAAATATTTGGTTAATCGTCCTCCGCTCGAAAAAAAAAATATTCGCTCGAATCGTCCCCCCTCGGGAAAAAATATCGGTCTAATCGTCCTCCGCCGAAAAAAATTTTTTCCCCTAATGTCCTCCGCTCGAAAAGATTCGCCGAATCGTCCTCCGCTGAAAAAGTATTCGCTCTAATCCTCTCTCTTCTCTCTCTCTCTCTCTCTCTCTCTCTCTCCTCTCTCTCTCTCTCTCTCTCTTCCTCTCTCTCCTCTCTCCCCTCTCTCCTTCTCTCTCTCTCTCTCCTCTCCCCTTTTTTCTTTTTCCTTCTTTTTCCCCTTCTCTTTTTTTCCCCCCTTATTCCCTTATTTTCCCTATCCCTTATTTTTCCCCCCCCTTTTTTCCCCTTTTTTTTCCTCTCCTTTTTCTCTCTTTTTGTCTTCTTCTCTCCTTTCTCCCTTTTCCCTCTTCCCTTCTCTTTTTTTCTCTTCTCTCTCTCTCTCCTCTCTCCTCTCTCTCTCCTCTCTCTCCTCTCTCTCTTTCTCCTCCTCTCTCCTTCTCTCTCTCTCTCTCCTCTCCTCTCTCCTTCCCTCCTCTCTCTCTCTCTCTCTCCCTTTCCCCTCTCTCTCTTTTTTCCCCTCTCTCTCTTTTCTCTCTTTCACTGACGACTTTTTTTGATAAACTTGCGGGCAAGTCGCTTGAAAGGGAACACTTGATGACGGGGTTTTCCGTTTGTCCTAGGGGACAATTGGACAAAGGGGCAAGATGACCTCATTACGGATGACCTGATACCCAATTTTACTTTGTTTTTTATGACTTGGGACCAAATGTCTTGTAGGTCAAATGCTTCATTCACAATCGCCTCAGTAATTTTTCATGTAAAAACCCTCCCCCTCTCTCTCCTCTCCTTCTCCTCCTCTTCCTCTCTCTCTCCTCTCTCTCTCTCTCCTCTCTTCTTTTTCCCCTTCCCCTCCCCTCTCTCTTTTCTCCCTCTTCTCTCCTCTTCTCTCTCTCTCCTCCTCTCCCTTCTCCTTCTCTCTCCCCTCCTCTCTCTTTTCTCTCCCCTCGCTCGCTTTGCTCGCTCGGGTCGCTCGCTCGCTCGCTCGCCGCTCCCCTCTCTTTTCTCTTCCCTCTTCTCCTTCTCCCCTCTCTCTTTCCCCCTCTCTCTTCCCTCTTTTCCCCCTCTCTCCCCCTCTCTCTTCTCTCTCTCCCCTTTTCTCTCTCCTTCTCTCTTATACTTACTGGGGGCTGCGCTGCCCTGGATCCCCGGTGACGAGGGTGCTGGTGAACGTCAGCTTGTTGAAACACATAAGGTGCCCCTGCAAAAAGGAGGGACGGCTTTTGTCGTCCAGAGGGGGAAGCGTTTCAACGCAAAAGAAGCCTAAAACCCCCGAAAAGCTGTTTAAACCTCTCGATTTGGGAAAGTCAAATCATCTACTTCCTATCCTTTCATGGGTAGTGATCAAGTTTTTTTTTCCACAACTTAAGTGATATTGAATTTAGTTGTGCTTGATTAATGATACTCATAGTTTTCCTTTACATGTTATTAACAGTATGACTTTTGATTCAAGTTCTTACGGCATCGGCGGGCCCCTATTGAGGATAATGTGAGTGACCGTGTACATCCAGATCCAGTTGTAATTATTTCTTCATTTGATGATTCAAATCTAAAATGAAAAGGGTCTTCTAGCAACAGTTTGATAATTTTGTCCTATAATATTAGCAGTGTCCCCCCTTCATCTTGAACCCCTTTTTAGATCAGTGTTTAAGTCCATTGGTTATAGAAGTTTGATGTCCTTGGTTATGTGAAACTCGCCTAAACGATGAAATATGTCAATTTATATTTTTGAACGGTTATTCTTCCCCATTATAAAAAATAAGACTACACGAGGTGGAGGTGTGGCAATAAAACCTTAAAAAGTCATTCCAAGGTGTACCCTTAACGATGTCTCTTGCAGCTACCTCACATTCAATCCTTATTTTGGAACTCAAACAGCCCATTAAATTTATAATAGGAATTATTTATAGACCCCAAATTCTAATCTTAGTGAGTTCTTCTGCCTGGAGAAATATTTTAGACTTTTTATCAAAATTCAACATGAAATGTTACTTTAATGGGCGATTTTAATATAAATTGCTAAAAAAGCAATGATAATCATTTGCAACTTTATTAATTTGCTTTTTTCCCATTTTTTTTTAACTCCACGATAAATAAACCTACTAGAGTCACTAATAACTCTGCTTCATTAATAGACCACATTTGGCCCTAATGATTTCCTTAATTACCAAGAGAGTGGTATATTGTATACTTCCATCAGTGACCACTTTCCAATTTTTAGAATATTTTCTGTTCCATTAATAGTACACATTGTTCTCATATCCTAACCAGAAGAATAATCACTGATACTTATACATCGATGCCTTTAGAAAGGGATTTGAAGAATTATAAATGGAATTTGGGGAGTTAAAAGACAGAGGAGTTGATGAAACTTTTGAATATATATGAAAAGTTTAAAAATTCTCTATAATGAACACTTTCCTGTTAAGAAAATGTTATTAAAGGACAAACACCTGGGTAAGACTTATATCACAACAGCAATCAGGAATTCCATCAAACATCGTAAAGATTGCAAAAATTATACGCTAAGTGGCCACTAACTTACGAAAGAATATTCAAACGGTACAGGAACTCATTAAAAAACTATAATTGGGGCAGCTAAAGACAATCATTTTAGGTCCAGACTACGCGAGAAAGCAGGTGATGAAAAAAAAAACTTGGAGTATGTTAATAATCTAATGGGAAAAGAACCATTTAAAAATTTACCACCTTCTATAATTTTTTGCAATAAAACAACATCTAACAATAAACGAAATTGCTACTGCATTTAATGATTATTTTATTTAATGTTGCTACTCAACTAGCTCAGAACATTGTGCCAAGTGCTACTTCATTTAGACAGTACCTACCGACCCTGAAACCCTTTTTCATTTTTCCTTCAATCAACAATCATTGGGGGCATACGCCGGGGGGCGCGTCGCCTCGCCCACCCTACGACGCCACTCCCGGGGGTCCCACGCGCGAGTTCCCATGCAGGCTCCTTTCCCATACCAAGCAGCTCTCGACAAGAAACATCAACTTGCCCCAGCCACGAGCCTTGTGGGCGCCCCTTGGCCTCCTCCAGCCGGATTGTCTCTTACAGATACAACCGATGGGAAGGATCGGTTTCAGGGTAGCGGCCACATGCCCATATAGCCGAAGTTGGCGCTGAGGGAAACTATGCAGGTAATAGGCCTCGATTCAGTCTCACGGTGCAATCGCTGATTTGACACGAAATCATCCAAGCGATCCCCCCAAATGATTCTGCGAAGACATTATTACCAAAGGCATTGATTCGTCTCTTTAAGTCATTATTTAGTGTCCATGTCTCACAACCATAGAGTAAGACAGGGATCACAAGCGACTTGAAGATCCGGATCTTTGTCCTCCTTGCACAGGTACCGACAACGCCAAATACTCCCGCTGAGCGAGTCCATAACACCGTGGGCTATGCCAATCCGTCGTAAGGACTTCTTTACGTGACCTGCCGTCATTATGGACTGCGCTACCAAGGGATGTAAAACTTTCCAAGATCTCAAGTCCTCGCCACACACGCATGAACAGACTGTACTGCTTCATCTAGTAAGTCTCCAAACACCTGGACCTTGGTCTTGAGCCCGGAGACCTCAAGTCCCAAAGGCTTTGCCTCCCCGTGCAGCGCCCCGAGAGCCATCACCAGGACCTCCAGCGACTCAGCAAAGATTACTGCATCATCGGCAAAAACAAGATCATGATTTGGTGTTGCCGACGGATGCTCCACAATCACTTTGATTTTACAACCTTGTCCAATACCCAAATCCATACAAGCGTTGAAAAGTGATGGGGCAAGGAAAGCACCCCTGCCTCACTCCTGTATTCACAGGAAAGAAGCTGGATACACCTGCCCCACACTTCACAGCACTCTCAGTCCCAGAATACAGAAACCCGTTATCCAACCAATAGTCCCTTGCAGGAATCCCTCGAAAAGTCGCAGAAGATCCCAGAGTGACTCACGATGCACTGAGTCAAACGCCTTCTTGAGATCAAAAATAGGCTGCAAGCATCCCCTGTCGAAACTCACGTCGGCGTTCCACCAGGACACGAAGCGCTAGGATACGGTCCGCTTTATTTTACTTACCAGCGTGAACCCAGACTGCTGAGGTCTCTGATGCTCAAACCCGATGACTGCGAATTCGTGTCAGCAATAGATGGGCAAGCACCTTGCCTGGTTAACGCTGAGCAGTGTAATACCGCGGTAATTGTTTGCAGTCCTGACGGTCCCCTTTCCCTTTCCAGATAGGGACGACCAGCCCCCTTTTCCAGTCAGGAGGAATGGTACCTGATTGCCACACGGCAGTCAGGACAGCATGCAAACCCGCGGATCATGGCCTCACCCCAGCTTTGAGGAGGGTCCGCACTGATATTACAAACACCAGCTGCCTTTCCACCCTTTCAACTTTGCTAACAGCCTCTCTGACTTCGTCAAGAGAGGGGTGCGGTTTCGTCAATGGGAGGATCGGCATCCACTGCTGTAACCCAGTGGTGTGGGAAACTGCTCAGTTGGAGGGTCCAACCGTGGGAAAAACTGCCCAAAGTACTCAGCCCAACGAGCCATCTGCCCATCCATGTCCGACACGAGGGCCCGCCCATTGCTGTTCGAATAGCACTCGCCCGAGAAGGAGACTTGGGAACGGAGCTTCTTCAAAGGGGTCGGTAGGCGGTCGGGGGTCTTAGCGTTCAAAGGGCCCTCGACATCCTCAGCGAGGACTCCTGGACATAACCTCTCCTTGTCCCCTCCTCCCGGAGGGTTCTAGTCCGGCGTGACAGAGCCCTGTGCTGGTCCCGGTTTCCCAGCCAGCCCCGGCAGCGCGACTCTCCTCGATTTTCTCCAGCGTCTCCGTCGAGACAAAACACGCCTTGACCTCGGGCGCTCCCCAATACACTCCTTGGGAGCCTGTAGAGTTTCACGTTTGAAGGTATCCCACAGTTCTACAGGATCCCCGAGAGCACCGAGCACCATCAACCGATTTGAGACTGCCACCGCATACTCATGAGCACATGTCAAGTCCTTCGTTTTCTCAAGATGAACACAGTATGGTTTACCTCTTGAGATTCTTCTGGACCTTGACATGAAGCTTAAGGGGTAGCAACAACAAGTCTGTGATCTGTTCCAAAGAAAACTCAGCACCCCCGGTAAAACCCTGCAGTTCTGGAGGATCCTCCAACGAGTACTAACGAGGATGTGGTCGATCTCCTTAGCTACCCCTCCGGCATTACTATAACCATGTCCAGCGGTGTGCAGCTCTGGTCTTCTGATACCCAAAAACCTGCAATTCTCAACCTTCTGGACCTTGCAAAGTTCAGAAGCAGAGAACTGTTGGTGTTTCTGGTACCGGAGCCATGGGGACCAACACACAACTCGTAGCCATCTCTCACAGTGCCAGTAGTAGCATTGAAGTCGCCCTAAATGTTTCCTTCGACCTACATCAATACCAGAAATCGAATCCATTATTAAAAACCTTAAGACAACTTCGCCAGGCTATGATGATATTAATATTAAAGTTATAAAACAATGCTGCTGTGAAGTCTCTAACTTTTTAGATTATATCATAAATCGGTCGTTTTAAAGAAGGTAGTTTTCCAAACAGTTATAATTAGCGAAAGTGGTTCCCATATTTAAAAAAGGTGAGAAGTCTCTCTTTAGTAATTACAGACCTGTTTCTATCCTTTCAAGCTTTAGTAAAATCTTTGAGAAAACTGTTGTAAGCAGATTAATGGAGAACCTGTTAAAATTTACATTACTAACAGAATTTCAGTATGGCTTTCGACCCAACTATAGTACAGAGTTAGCAATCCATCACCTTTGTAATAGTATTTATAACTCATTAGACAACAAAATTCATCAAATAACAGTATTTTGTGACTTATCAAAAGCGTTTGACACCATCTCTCATCCTATTTTATTAGAGAAATTGAAAACTTATGGCATTCGTGGCCCGGCATATGACTGGTTCAACAGCTACTTAAGCCACAGAAGACAATACACTGTATATAATAATTCTGCATCTTCACATGAATCAATCTGCTATGGTGTACCACAAGGTTCAGTTTTAGGCCCAGTTTTGTTTCTTATCTATATCAATGACATTTTACGTTGTAGTAATAAATTGAAGTTATTTGCTTTTTGCTGATGACACCTCCATATATATTCAGGGACAAGATCTTGGTGAAATAGAGAATATACTAAACTCAGAGTTTTAATTAATGTATCTAACTGGATAAAAAGCAAATGAACTAACACTGAACATCTCTAAAACATGCTACATGGTATCCCACCCTCTAATGACTAGTGCAGCCCATATTGACGTCAAAATAAATGATTTTATCCTTGTGTAAAGTTGATGAATATAAATTTCTAGGTAAAAACCATTGACAATAAATTAACATGGAGATCACAATAAATCAATTATGTACTAAATATCTAAATTAACTGGCGTTTTATATAAAATTCGTAGCTGTATCACTTTTGAGTGTATTATTCAAATATATTCATCACTAGGAATATCAATATCTACTGTATTGTTCAACAATTTGGGGGGGAGCATATAAACATATGTGGATAATTTATTTATTTCTCAAAAAAAGTTAATACGTGTTGTTTTATAAGTCACGATATGAGCACACCAACCCACTATTTCGAGACCACCAGTTACTCAAACTGTCTGATATAATATCTCTGCAATCAAACTTATTTGTTTATAAATCATTACATGTGTATCCTGTTGATAAACGGTTTTTCACTACATTTCACATACTTTTGCTACAAGGTCATTACAGTTACGAATACCACGTTGCAGGACTACTCATGCTCAGCAAAATGTTTCAGTCAGAGGGGTCAAATTATGGAATAGTTTACCAGCAGAAATA
>JACEEZ010017132.1:12500-27500 GCA_016584305.1 Chionoecetes opilio
TATATTTCGTTATACTCCTATGGTTGGGAGAATGTTGGGAATGGGTTTGTACTTTGGACCATTGGGGTTATTTAATTCATTTATTTTTGCTTTGCTTATTTTGATAGTTTGGGGATAGTTAACACTTGTTTCACTAAGTGTAATATAGAGCGCGAGTGTGAAATAAAGTGAGTCTGGAAAGAGCGGCCATGGTGTTACATCCCTCCCTCCTGACCGGCGGCGGCGGCTGGTACGTGAGCCGTCTAAAGCCCCGTCCACACTACCACTCACCACCGTCGGCGCTGCCGTCGAACAGTGTTCGTCACTCAAAAGTGGCAGTGTGGACACGATGCCGACGAGCAAATGTGACCGTCGGCGCTGCCCGCCAACATTCAGCAGGTTTAATATTGGGCGGGCATGCCCGTCACTCACGGGTCAGCGCCAAAACACATGCTTCAAGTTATCGGCAGTTTTTCACTATCTAGATATTTTTGTATTGCTATGTACCGTATACCATCAGAACCAAGAAAGTCAGCTGATTACGAATATGTGATCAAAAATTAAATGGAAGAAATGGCGGGAATGCAGCGAGTTGAAGACAAAAAAGTGATAAAAAACGTTATACACTATTCTTTTTGCTATATTTTTAAACCCAANACTATTTTCATCTGCAGAAACTCTATTGTCCTATGTCAGAAGGACACTTCACAGTCATTTTTTCGAGTTTGCTTCTTGAAGCTACAATCGCTCAGCGGTTTGTATTCCAACAGTTTTGAAGAAGGTACTGTTTTTGCTGGATCTGTGGTAATGATGTTTTGCGAATCGTCATCATCTTGACTCCCCGCTCAGTAATGTCTTCACTACTTTTACTTGCTGGACATATTCCAGGGTTAAGGGGGGAAACCTTTGCTGTAGTCATCACTCCTTGGGCCATGGGTCGCCACAGGTTGCAGAAGCCAAAGTCATACTCTCAATGCCAAGGTGTCACGCAGAAGATAACTCTCTGGACGCTAACTAGATCAGCCCTAGTCGGTCTTGTGGCTGTAACCTGAGGGAACATAGTTTTCCCTCGTCTGAAGCTATCTGGGCTTCTCAGTGGCGTGCACTTGGCGCATGTCCTGCTTCTCATTTGTCACTGATTCTGCGACCGAAGAAGCGACCGGCACAACCTCCTGTGTCAGGTACCACTTGTGGTTTTCAAGGTTTTTGTAGCACTCCTGAGCAATCTCTGGATCTGTTTTTCTCTTGACTTCATCATGTCCTTCAGAACTGCAGATCATTTGCAGGAGCATCTGCAGCAAAGTGTAGATGACATCCACATGGGTGTATAGAACAGTCCTAGGAAAGGTTGAGGCGTTCCAGCTTCACAACAGCTTCTTCAATCGTACTCCAGCTGCTCAGCAAACATGAACATCTTCATAGAATACAGGTTTTCCTGTCCATACACCTGGCCCTGATGAATGGCTACCAGGACGACTTCAGTGGATTCCGCGGAGGCGTGTCTCCAAATTATTTGTAGTTTAATTTTTTTGAAAATTTGTCTGTAAGATATCACATGTAATATTTCCATAAATGTTTCTATGCATTTTGATGTTTCAGTCAGCATCCTAATTACTTGCTTTAACCTGCTTATGCCTCATTTATTTGGTGAAAAAATAGGCGAAAACAAACATCAAATGGCTCCGAAACTGCGTTTCAGAACACGTGTATAGAATAGAACTTCATGCTTTCATGATGCAAAGTTCCTGACATTTTGGGCTTATAGTGATTGTAATTTTCCGACTTTGCCCGGTCAAAAAGCATGGAAACCGGGCAGGTAGAGTATAAAACTAGGAAAAAATTGTTTTTCTGAACAGTCTCAATTCTGACACACCCAGGTACAGTTTTGAGTCATGGTAATGTGTGTGTGTGTGCTGAAGTGTCCTGTATTGTGGGGGTTTTCAAACCATTGTTAGTTATAGGAGTATAATTTTTCGTTTATACTCCTATGGTTTGGGAGAATGTTGGGAATGGGTGTGTACCCTTTGGCCTTGGGGTTTATTTATTCATTTTTTTTGCTTTGGCTTATTTTGATAAGTTTTGGGATAGGTAACACTTATTTCAGTAAGTGTACTTTGAGCGCGAGTGTGAAATACAGTCCTCTGGAACAAGCGGCAGGTTGTTACTTCCCCTACCACCCTCCCGGCGGCGGCTGGTACGTGATCCGCCGTCTAACAACCACACCACATGTTCGCCTAATTCGCCCTGCCCGCCAGCTGGCCAGGGCGAACCAGTGGTGGTGGTGGTGATGGTGGGTGATGGGGGTGTGTGGTGGTGTGGTGGTTATGGTGGTTTGGTGGTGTGGTTGGGGTGATGGTGGTGTGGTTGGGTGTGGTGGTATGGTGGTGGTATTGGTGGTGGTGTGGTATGGTGGTGGTGGTGGTGGTGTTGGTGGTAGTGGTGGTGGTATTTGCAATAATTGTTAATGCGAATCAAGCTTCCAACTCCCTTCGCTCGCTTGGACACTCCTGTCTGTAACCTCACGGCTGAAAGGCATATTTACTACCTTCAAACCCCCCCTACCATGTATATAACACCATGCTAACCCTAAATAACACCTATAACGGCATTAGAAACACGAGTTATAGTTATAGTGGTTATATGAGGCCTAACGCAAGCAGCAGTGTTGTTTGTTGTTGTTGTTGTTGAAGGGCTGTGATGTCGAAATCGACGATATTCGCCCTGGTGTACAGCCGTGAATTAATCACAGTCGGACAGTTGATTAGTCTTCCTCAGGAAGGCACAGGTGAGGCGGATGACGGCGGGCGTCGTGATGGGTGGGACGGCAGCGGCGGCCAGCAGGGTGGGCAGGTCAAAGGTGGTGACGTTCAGGGCGATGAGTTGACCACGTAGAAGTTGTCAGTGGGAAGCAGCAGTGTCTGAATATCCTCGGCTCAGACAATGTTTATGTGAGGGCTACGAGTCGAAAACATCTTATTTCCAGTACACTAATGCACTACTCTCGCCTCTGCACTAATGTCGCCAGGCACAATATATTACAAATTTTAGCATAAATGCTAAAAACTTGCTTCGCTCGCTTGCACAATGAGTTAAGAGACGAAATATAACCTTCGGTGCCAAATTTCTTCCTTTACGCCTGTATCCTGTGCTCCCACAAAAGTAGTCACAAGAAGAAGAAGAAGAGGAAACATTTTACAAGCCTATATGACACCTGATTTCGGCTGAAATAGGTGTCCAAGCGAGCGAAGCGAGCTTGGACAATGAGAATGAATCCCAAAAATGACACTTTCCCTACTTTCTATTTGTTTTCTTATTGTAGTGTTGTGAACAAATGTGTAAGTAAAAAAAATAAAGGCCCTAAAAATGACACTTTCTTTCTATTTGTTTTCTTATTGAAGTGTCGTGAAAAAATGTGTAAAAAAAGTACAAAATTCAAGTCCCTAAAAATGACACACGTCTTTCTATTTGTTTTCTTTTTGTAGCGTCGTGAAAAAAATGTGTTCAAGTATAGAAATTCAAGGCTGTCTGTAGGAGTCCGTGCCATTGTAATAGTGTAGTGGATGCATTTAAGACAGAAATTCACAGCTGTTGAAAAGAGAAAGAAAAAAACTAAAGATAGAGAAAAAGAATGATTGAAAAAGAAAGAAAAGGGACGAAAGTGAAAAGAGAGAACAACAAAAGGAAAAAAAGAAGAGTAGATAATAAATGATAATAGGACAAGTCAGGAAAAAATGTTATAAGAAAACAATAGAAAGTAAAAGTCAAACCTAAACTCATGGAAACAAAAAACAAAACAAAACAAAACAAAAACAGCGTAACTTGAAAACAAAATATACAAAAACTTAGTCTCCTATGATCCTATGATGATATAACGAGTACGAGTATATATGATGGATACAAATCTTAAGTAGTAATCCATGGATCTCTGTAAAATCGAGGTTAGGTCATTAGAATGGTGGATTAGTGTTAGGTTGGATATCTAGAGGTGTTGTATGGTGGATGAGTGACTACCGTAGATAACACTATAGTCGCCACCTGCACTAATGTCGCCAGGCGCCAAATATTACGAATTATATCATCACTACTGATTTGTATGTGCCACTGAAGATGATACACAGTAGTTTATATCATGACTACCTACTAATCTACCCTGTTTCAGCGTTGTTTAATGCTTTGTATCTGCAAGTATAAACAGTTTCAAATTTCCCTACTCGTCTTTTTTCGCGCGACGACAGACAGCAGCTAGCAGCTCATCACCACCTTTCGGACGGGAGGACGTAAACACTAGCTGGCGATCTTAGTGTAACCATTACCAAGGTCGCCACTCGGGTGATATTTTGATAATTTGCTCAATTATAGCCATAATGTGACACAGATGAAGGCACAAATGACACAGACTCTCCAGATAGCCCCTTCTAACTTTCCTGAAATCATGGATGTAGAAATGTAAGTATTAATGCCACCAGACGTCTGTACATCGAAAAGAAACATTGTCCTGGCGACTTTAGTGTTATCTACGGTAGAGGTGTTGTATAGTGGCTGAGTGACTAGTGGAGTTGTCTTTGGCTCGGTTCGAATCCCGCGCCTTGGCAGTAGTGTAAGGTGGATAGGTAACAGCTAAATAAGATAAATGCATAAATGGGTCTGTAAATGGGTAAATAAGAGATAGATGGATAATAATAATGGATAAATAAGAGATTATAGAGAAAAATGGATAAATGGATAATAATAATGGATAAATGGGAGATAGATGGATAATAATAATGGATAAATAAGAGATAGATGGATAATAATAATGGATAAATAAGAGATAGATGGATAATAATGGATAAATAAGAGATTATAGAGATAAATGGATAAATGGATAATAATAATGGATAAATGGAAGATAGATGGATAATAATAATGGATAAATAGGAGATAAATGGATAATGATAATGCACAAATAAGAGATAAATGGATAATAATGGATAAATAAGAAATAAAAGAGGTAAATGGACAAATAGATAAGTGGATAAATGAGATATAAGAAAAACGTCTAATTAAGGTAAGCCTATATTGTCCTGTCCTGTCCAGTGATAACTGGTCTGTATTCTGGGACTGAGAGTGCTGTGAAGTGTGGGGCAGGTGTATCCAGCTTCTTTCCTGTGAATACAGGAGTGAGGCAAGGGTGCGTCCTTGCCCCATCACTTTTCAACGCTTGTATGAACTGGGTATTGGACAAGGTTGTAGATCAAAGTGATTGTGGAGCATCCGTCGGCAACACCAAGATCACTGATCTTGTTTTTGCCGATGATGCAGTAATCTTTGCTGAGTCGCTGGAGGTCCTGGTGATGGCTCTCGAGGCGCTGCACGAGGAGGCAAAGCCTTTGGGACTTGAGGTCTCCTGGCTCAAGACCAAGGTCCAGGTATTTGGAGACTTACTAGATGAAGCAGTACAGTCTGTTCATTGCGGGGAGNCCTATGTACCTCTCCACCTGCGTCTTCATGTTGTGGGCGCAGGAAGCGGCCCCGCCACCACCTGTGAGGCCAACGACCTCACGCCGAAGTGGGGGTGGATCATCTTTGTTGTATTAGTCTTGTGATTATTTTGGTTTTGGTTTTGACGTGATTGTTATTGTTGTTGTTGTTCATCTTCTCCTTTCTCATAATGGTAGTTTTTTTTATCTCCTGTTTCTGTGTAATTTTTTTTTTCATACTTGCAGTTTGTCTTTTGGCAGACTTTTTGGGTCGCAGAGCTTCTCTTCGCCTCAGAGCCTCATTTTAATCCAAGTCCAGGGTGAGTGAGTCCAGGGCAAGGGCAAGGATCCAGGTTGACTTGAGTCCGGAGGAAGGGTAAGGTCCAGAGTGACTGAATTCAGGGCAAGAGCAAGGTCCAGGGTGACTGAATTCAGGGCAAGAGCAAGGGTGTCTTGAGTCTAGGGCAAGGGCAAGGTTCAGGGTGACTGAGTCTAGGCCTAGGGCAAGGTCCAGGGTGACTGAGTCTAGGCCTAGGGCAAAGTTCAAGGTGACTGAGTCTAGGGCAAGGGCAAGGTCCAAGGCATTGTCGTCGATAAGGATACGCCACTTCCTTCGCGCTCCACTTCGGCGATAGATCACAGTTTATATCATGTTAGTAACTGCTGCTGTCTTGTTACTCATATGTTTATTTGTCGATCTTCACTGTTTATCACCTTATTAGGCGGTGATTTGGTCGCCTCTGCTATTAGTTCATGTTTGTCAGTTGTTTGCTGTTCATGAAATTTCCCATCGTCGTTTGGCTGTCGTCTGTTTACTTTTCATTGTTGTTGATGCTGTTTTCATGGTTGTTGTTACCCTTGTGAAGAGCTCGTGGCCTTGCCGAGGGTGTGCCGCCCTCGTATTAGTCACTGCAAGGCGTTCTGCCCCGTCCTTATGCGGCTGAGAAAGGTGTGTGTGTGTGTGTTTGTATATGTGTGCGTGTGTGCGTGCGTGTGTGTGTGTGTGTGTGTGTGTGTGTGTGTGTGTATGTGTGTGTGTGTGTGTGTGTGTGTGTATGTGTATGTGTGTGTGTGTGTGTGTGTGTGTGTGTGTGTGCGCGTGTGAAAATATATATAGTTAAATAGATATAGATAAAGACAGACAGACAGACAAATATAAATAGGGGAAAGACTGTTATAATGGAGTTTCTAGCATACCTGTATCTCTACATCGGTTTTGCATTAGTGTAGGTCTGTCGCTATGAGCACCTGGTTACGTAGCCGTGGACAGACAGATGGTTATGTGGCCCGTGTTACCTCAGCCAACAGAGGGAGGTCTTCGCCCCGGCCTCTTCCTCCTCCTCTTACTCTATTTTATCCCCCCTCCTCCTCCTTCCTTCTCCCGCAAAGTTCCTCCGTATGTTCTACCTCCCTTTTCCTCCTCCTCCTCCTCCCCCTTTCACTTCATTGCATCCCGGATCTGCATTGCCTTCTCTTTGTGTGTGTGTGTGTGTGTGTGTGTGTGTGTGTGTGTGTGTGTGTCATCAGGACCAGTAGTAGTAGTAGTAGTAGTTGTTGTTGTTGTAGTTGTAGAAATAGATGTTGATACTTCTCGCCATTTATATACCACACAAGCCAGCGGTAGTAAAGGCACCGCCGCTCGTGGTATATCTGTACGAACTATGAACGTTTGTCGTGCGCAGGTGCGTGTGGTGTGTGTGTGTGTGTGTGTGTGTGTGTGTGTGTGTGTGTGTGTGTGTGTGTGTGTGTGTGTGTATGTGTGTGTGTGTGTGTGTAAAAACTGGCTATATAGTTTGCTGGGTGGGTTTTGAACTTGACTTGTACGGCGCGTCCACCACTACTACTACTACTACTACTACTACTACTACTATACTACTACTACTACTACTACTACTACTACTACTACTACTACTACTACTACTACTACCTCTTCTGCTACTATTCTAACACGATGCTCCTCGCCCGCTAAACATGTGTGCGTACTACATTATCATCGCTTCTTCTTTTGTTATTGTTGCTGTAAATACTTGTTTATTTTCATCGGGGGATATTGATGTTTATGCTGTTTATGTTGTCGCAATTTATCGCCTCCCTCGCTCGTTACATCACCAGGAGTAATGGTAATGAAGACATTATTTCTGTTTGTCCTCAAGTCTTAATCCCTCCATTGCATTATTATATGGAGAACCCTGTCGAAAGAAGAGTCAATCTGTTGTTTGTAGCACCTCGCAAAGCCCCCTCAACACTCCTCCTCCTCCTCCTCCCCTCCGCACCCTCCCACCTCCGACAGGCACACAGGTGAACGGCCTGCTGGGGCTCCGGCAGGTGTGACGGCGGCTGACGCGTCACAACCTGAATACTTTCCTACACCGCATGCTGTTTTGACGCGTTGAGTCTTGTTTCCATTATTGGTTTGTTTTGGAACTCACTTACGGTAACCCACTCACATTCACACACTCACGCTAATGCACTCACGCTCACATTCGCGACCTCACTTACGCACTCACTCATGTTGACGCCGTCGCGCGCGCACACACACACACACACACACAACACAGACACTCACACACACATACACACAGCGTGTCTAGCCATTTTGTGGTCGCCCGTTCGATCCCCGCTCGCTCCCGGGGATTTCTCACTGACAGATATGAGCGGTTAGTGACCCCCTTGAGCAAGGGGATGGGTGTGTGTTTTGTGCAAGGTCCCAGCATTACCCAAAGATGAGCTCCAAACCTTCCCGGGAGGGTAAAACTGGCGATCGCGAGTCCAGCTCGCGTGGACAAGACAGTGGGTGAATTACTCACACACACACACACACACACACACACAACACACACACACACACACCACACACACACACACACACACACACACACACACACACACCACACACACACACACACACACACACACACACATACAAGATGAGAATAACAGGATTTTATCATCTCTAGCGGGACTCATTTCCATCCTTTTCCTTTCACTTCCTCGTCTTTATAGTTCTCTTTCTCACCTTGGAAATGCCAGCACCCCCCTCCCCCCCTGCGGGTATCGTGCGTTCCACCGCGGCCATTAACAACCTGTATTTTAAGAAACAGTTAGTGTGGCACCTCGGGGTGGGCGTCGACCTTGGCTGGAAGACTCAACGCGGCCGGCAAGGAGTTCATTTGCATCACCAGGTATACTGTTGCGATGCGAGGGTGTGGAGAGAGAGGTATCCGCTAAGCTTTATTACATTGAACATCCCATTAGTTTCTGATATAATTTTGTGCTCGTGTTTCTGTTTCTGCTGATTCCCTTCTTCCTCCTCCTCTATGTGAGTTTGGATGGTTACGTGTTCATCCTCATGTTCCTCCTCTTCTTCCTCCTGCTCTTCCTTTGCAATGAAATAAGACCAGAAGACCTACAAGGGGAAAACTATACATGTTGAAGAAGAAGAAGTGCGTATTAAGTGCGAGTCCACAAACAAGGGTGTGAAAAAGAAAAATGTGTACAACTACCGAGTAATTTTTGGGACAGTGTTTTTTTCTGAATGGTGAGAAGTAGTGTGTGTGTGTGTGTGTGTGTGTGTGTGTGTGTGTGTATGTGTGTGTGTGTGTGGGGTGTGTGTGTGTGTGTGTGTTTGTGTGTGTTGTGTGTGTGTGTGGTGTGTGTGTTTTTGTGTGCGTGGGGGGTATGTGTGTTTTGTGTGTGTGTGTGTGTGTGTGTGTGTGTGTGTGTGTGTGTGTGTGTGTGTGTGTGTGTGTGTGTGTGTGTGAAACTGTGAACCCGGAACAGGCAACACACACACACAAACACACACCTTTTCACTTCTATCGGAAACAAGTCACTTTTACCCCGAGCCTTTTGGTGCCTTGGTGTGTGTGGACACTCCCTGGTGGACTCTTGATGCGTTCTCGACCCTCCATATAATCATCCATCCACATATCCATCGAGCCAATCATCCACCTACTCTTCTTTCCATCCATCGGTTCATCCACCCATCCTTGTCTTGCAATGTCACCAGAATAGTTGATTGACCTTAATAGATGTCTAAGGTGTACGATGTGGGTCACACGCAGACGCTGGCATGGTGGTGTAGCCTCCCCTTCCTCACCTCCTTTTTTTCCCTGTCTCGCCTATGATCCCCGATACGCCTTTATTGATGGTAATGATAATAATAAGAAGAGGAATGACACGATTTCTTCCTCTCCCAGTTTCTACGTTCTATTTTGTTTCCTTATCATATCGTACAGATGATTGTTTTTCGCCTATTCTTTTCTTTCTCATTCCCTTGTATGTACTTACTTGAGCTCTAACACACTCATACACACCCTCGTTCACCGTCGCTTCCTTCACGTTCAGCTTCGTTCAGCCGTTCGAGCGTGTCGGTCTTTTGGGAGCAGCAGTTCCCAGTATCCGGAGCGACCAAGAGAAGACGCAGGGTGAACGACCTATACACGAAAAATCTCATGTGGTTGGTTACTGCCAGGTTACCGACGAAGGGAAGAAAAACCTCGATACATTAATATATTGACGGGGAAACAGAACACGTAGGTCTGCACTGCCTCGGGACCTTGATGGCTCGTCGGGAATGGAATGTGGGATGTCCTCGGGGCTGGGAGTGAGGGTGACTTGACGTCTGTGTGTGTTGTTATTTGTCATGTAAACTATCGTGTATACCTACAATTATGTGTTGTTTTATTGATTGTTTGTTTATGTGTGTGTGTGTGTGTGTGTGTGTGTGTGTGTGTATGTGTGTGTGTGTGTGTGTGTGTGTGTGTGTGTGTGTGTGTGTGTGTGTGTGTGTGTGTGTGCTTGTGTGTGTGTATTTAGGAGGGGAAGGGCCTAGCACCTGTATCCGGCAAGGAAGGTTCAAAGATCCTTCCTCACCACCACCTCTTTCTCCTCCTCCTCCTCTAATTCCTCCTAACTCACCCTCCTCCTTCTCCTCCTCTTCCTCCAGGCAGCTCCACAACCACTACTACTACTACTACTACTACTACTACTACTGCTTCTTCTTCTCCTCCCCCTTCTCCTCCACCTCCTGTTACTCCTCCTCCTCCAGCGCGGTAACTGACGGGTGCATTGCCTTCTGAAGATTCAGCGCAGTTGAACCTTGCCAATGACCTTCCTCCCGCCTCCCCCGCCGCCCCTCAACTCCCCTCCCCCACAATCCTATCCCCTAGGCCGAGTCAGCCCCTCTCAACTCCCTGTCTAGCCCCATCCCTCCACCTTCCTCATCCACGCCCTCTCTCCCTCTCCCCGCCACCCCATCGCCGCCTCCGTTCTGAAGGCGCAGTATATAGGTTCACGGCCGACCGAGGTAGAAGTGACTGACTGAGCAGCCCATGACGCAGTTCTTTGCCGCTTCTCCAACCTGCTTCAACCCCTATCCCCCTACTCTCTCTCTCTCTCTCTCTCTCTCTCTCTCTCTCTCTCTCTCTCTCTCTCTCTCTCTCTCTCTCTCTCTCTCTCTCTCTCTCTCTCTCTCTCGCTCCATACTGTTGCCTTTTTTCGTACTTATAGAATTTAAAAGATTGTCAGCCACTTCCTGCCACCCTTACTCTTTACTCCTCGTCCTCTTCCTTTGCCTGCTTTTTACAGTCAGGCAGGAAGAAAAGAAAAGAGAAGGGGAAGGGAAATCTCGTCACCATTGTGTGGGTTTTGTACACGTTGATTTTTTATTCTTCTTCCATGCTCAGGTTTGGGTTTGTTGACCATGATCAGACCGAGTTATTTTTAGACGCCTGGCTGCCTCGTCATGCGTGGGAAGGTGTTTTGGTGGTGTGGTCTGCGTCAGTCTGGCTGCTTCTGCCTCTCATGCTCTTTATCTATATGGCCGCGACCTCTTTTCTTATGGCGCCCTTACTTACCCAAGGCCAAGGGAATTAAGATCTCTATTCCCTTGGCTTTGTTACTTACCTACCTCACCATAACACTCATGTAAATTCGTGCCATACTGTCCCCCTATTCTGCTACACTTTTCTCGCATTCCTGTAAGATATTATACTTCAGTGAAAGCAGATAACACCATTTAGTTATAAGATTAAAAAGGCCTGATGCTGTTTGTAGATTTTGTTGTCATCTTTTGTAAAATACTCTTCTGCGTCTTGTTTCAAATTTCTTTCATTTTGTTCATTTATGCGTTTCTTCATTCTTTTCTATTTGTCTTTTTTTCCTTTATTTCCCATTTATTTACTGTTATTTTTGTTTTCTTTTCTTCTTGCCATCCATCCAACCTTACCTTCTTCCTTCCTTCATTCATTCCTTCATTCCTTCCTGCCATTATTCCTTCCTTCCTTTCTTCCTTCCTCCTTTCCTTCTTTCCTTCCTTCCTTCCTTCCTTCCTTCATTCCTTCCTTCCTTCCTTCCTTCCTTCCTTCCTTCCTTCCTTCCTTCCTTCCTTCCTTCCTTCCTTCCTTCCTGCCATTATTCCTTCCTTCCATTCTTCCTTCCTGCCATTCTTCCTTCCTGCCATTCTTCCTTCCTGCCTTCCTTCCTTCCTTCCTTCCTTCCTTCCTTCCTTCCTTCCTTCCTTCCTTCCTTCCTGCCATCCTTCCTTCTTTCTTTCCTATCACAAATCACAAAATTATATCCATACATTTTGATCTCCCTTCAAACATTTGGCACGTCCTTTTCTTCATCAACTGAGCGTCAAAAACTATAACTGAACGCTCTAGTTACGTATAACCGATAGACGTCATCGCTTCGCATCTTCTTCCTCTTCCTCCTTCCTCCTCTTCCTTCTTCCTTCGTAAATCCTTCATCACTTTACATTTACAATCCTTCCCATCCTTCCATCCATCACTTCAAATCTTAAATTCTTCCTTTCACATCCCTAGGTATCTCTTCTCATATACACTTCCCTCCTCATCCTCCTCCATTCCCTGCACATCCCCCTCCTCTTGGATAGCTATCCCTCTAACTTTAGTTATGAGAAGAGATTGAAGTTATTAAAATTACACTCACTCGAGAGACGCAGAGTAAGGGGCGATCTGATAGAAGTTTTTAAGTGGATAAAGGGATTTAATAAAGGAGAGGTAGAAAAAGTTCTTACGACTTTTAACCAGGGTAGAACAAGAAGTAACGGATTCAAGCTGGAAAAGCGTAGATTTAGAAAGGAAATAGGGAAAAACTGGTTCACAAATAGGGTGGTGAATGAGTGGAATGGTCTCAGTAGACAGGTAGTTAGTGCGGAGTCATTAGGGAGCTTTAAAGGGGAGCTGGATAGGTTCATGGATGGGGATGAAAGGTGGATGTAGGTAGTGTTAGGTGACAGGAACTACCACGTGTAGGCCTCGCGGCCTCTTGTAGCTTCCTTATTTTCTTATGTTCTTATGTTCTTATGTTCCTCTCTCCCTCTCTCCCTTCCTTCCCTCCAGAGGCTATGAGGAACCTGGTGGCGTCGGCGACAACCTGGTGTAGGTTATAAAGTCTGGCGAGGCAAGGGACTGTGACGAAGGGGGAGAGGGAAGGGAGGAAGGAAGGGCGAGGAACCTGTTAACTGTGCAGGAAGAAAGATGGATGAGTAATAAGACAAGGAAGAAGTAAAAAGATGTCATCATTCTCTCTCTCTCTCTCTCTCTCTCTCTCTCTCTCTCTCTCTCCTTCTCTCTCTCTTCTCTCTCTCTCTCTCTCTCTCTCTCTCTCTCTCTCTCTCTCTCTCTCTCTCTCTCTCTCTCTCTCTCTCTCTCTCTCTCTCTCTCTCTCTCTCTCTCTCTTTTCTTTATTTGTATATTGTGATAAATTCATACGAGGTAGGATGGTGGGGATATTATATAATTATTTTTACTAAAGGTATCCTTCAGAGATAAACATATACGTATACCTACAGCACACACACACACACTCACACCATGGTCCAGTGGATAGAGCGTTGGTGCGCCATTCTGTGGTTAGCCAGTTCGAATTCTCGGTCGCTCCCGGGGAATTTTCACTGACAAATTCGGGCGAATTCTGTCCCCCTTGAGCAAGGGGATTGGGGGGGGGGGCTGTGAGAGCATTACCCAAAGATCGGTACACACACACATACACACACACACACACACACACACACACGCACGCACACACTTTGCCTACCCAAGATCGGCCACACACACACACACACACACACAACACACACACACACACACACACACACACACACACACACACACACACACACGCGCACAGACACACACACACACACACACACACACACACACACACACACACACACACACACACACACACACACACACACACACACTTTGCCTTGCTCTATCACACTTATCGTCTTTTCTTCACTTTGATTAACCACAAGAGATTGCTTCCTTGATTCACCTCCCTCCATCCCTCTCCTCCCCTCCCGCCCTCTATACCTCTCTTCTCCCTCCTTCCATCTCTCCTCTCCTCACCCTCCGTCTCTGCCTTCCTCTCCCTCCCTCCTTCGCAGTTCGTTGTCGTTACACTTAACATTCTCATTCCAGGTTCTCCCCGTCAAGGCCACGATGTCAATGGCTCGAAATTCATTACTTGTTGCCGCATGTTGCCGCATGTCCTGCCTTGAATGATCTGCACACACACGCACGCACACACACACACCACACACACACACCACACACACACACACACACACACACACACACACACACACACACACACACACACACACACACACACACACACACACACACACCACACACACACACACACACACACACACACACACACACACACACACACACACACACACTACTTTCCCTAGCCCTATATCCCTCTCACCCTGCTCTCTTTCTTCACCCTTATTTCTTCCTTTACTCCCCCTTTTCCCCTCACACCGCCCTTTTTTTCCTCTCCCCTGTCTATAGACTTCCTTGATTCTCTTAACCTTGCCTTATGTCTTCCTGTCTCCTTTCCCTCTTACCCTGCCCTCTCATGCCTCAACCCTATATCTCCCTTTTTAATCATCTCATCTCACCTTGTCTTCACCCTCGCCCCTGTCATACCCTGCTATCTTTCTTCTCCTTGTTTCTTTGTTTTATTTCCATCTTACCCTGCCATACCAACCCCTAACCCTATGCCACCTTACCATTCTTCGTTCCTTCTTTACAGGAACTACCACGTGTAGGTCTCACGGTCTCTTGTACGTAGCTTCCTTATTTTCTTATGTTCTTATGTTCTATGTTCTTATGTTCTTCCTTCTCGTCCTTTCTCCAGCTGCCCCGTCTGTCCTTACCGCCCAGCCTGCTCTACGATGTCAACTGTCGGTAAGTAGGAATCCATCTTCCATGTTCTTTGTAGGAATATCCTTATTTTTCCTTCGTGTTATTGTTGCCCCGATGACAACACACGGTTAGGCAAAGGAAACTATTCATAGGCAGTCAAATACGATCAATACATTCAGTCAAGTCAATAAGTTATTTAGGATTTATTTTTAACGAGTCAAATAGTCAAGTTATATGTCAGTCATTTTGGCGGGAAAGAGTGCATTTCTACTCCTCTGTTATGTGACATTATTTTTTTTTTTTTTACGTATATAGTTATCTTACAAGTTTTTTTTAAATTTGTTCCTTATATTATGTTTATTCGTGTGTTG